>ML437146.1:15964-42479 GCA_005239525.1 Nicotiana knightiana
TCACTTTTATATATATATATATATATATATATATATATATATATATATTCCATGCGGAAAATACGAAAATACGACCGTCTAGAGTGGGATTTGAACTATCAATTTCACTTGTAGAAGTGCCCACGGTAATTACTGCACCATATGAGTCTTTGAGCATGTGCGCACGCACATATATTTAAGTAGTTTTGAAGAAATATAACATTATAGGAGTACATGATTTAGGAAAAGGAGTGTGAGTTCACGAAACCCATCCATATACATTAACCTAGATACGCTCCTGAATACAACTACTACACCTCAAGCAAGTCGGGGTCAACTAATATAGGAATTATCCGACTCGCTTGAAAAGGTCTCATGTTTAACGACTTAGGGAGGAAAAGAGTTCAATCGGACAAATGAGGTTCGAACTGAAAGCTTCCGCCTTGCAGGGCAGTGCTCTTCTTATCCATTGCAATACAAAAGGAAATAAGAAACCAAAATGTACTTGGCCATCACTTTCATATTGGAAGGAAATTGGAGTGATATTTTTATTCCTAACTCAGAACCTTACAACATGACAAACTTTTTTCTACAACAAAACAGAATTTCGATTCAAATCCTCACTCATGAATTCTCTTTTCTTCTTTGCCTTAGCAAAAGTTAAGTTCAGTCCGAAAAATCTAAGCCAAACCGACGAGTTTCTCACTGACTTCCCATACTTTACGCGCTTTCTCTGCATCACTGGCTTCTTGTGACAGCTGATTTTCAAAAGAAGAAGAATTCTTGTTCCAACTCCAATAGACACCTGATTTTGTAAGGCTTGGATCACTTACAACCTGTAATAACCAACATTTAGGTTAATCCTTTTTCTTGTTAAGGTTGGGCCACTTTCTTTTCTTTCTAGTAGTAATATAATAGGCTACCGTTAATTATTATTCCACCTGTTCCAGTTTATATGACATTCTTTTCTTTTAGTCTGATACCCTGGAAAATCTTTTATTATTTATTTTCCTATTTTACCCTTAGCGACATGATTTTAGTGAAATTCTTTCTATGTTGGAAACTCTTTCTGTAAGGGAAGCTTCTAATGCAGTAGCATAGGTGATTCACTTTAAATGTGGCGTTCTTGCAATTCCTTATATCCTCTTATTAAAATTTTTGGCTTCGCTACTGCCGGTGATTATTACCTGTGCGAGTCTCTTTCCAGATTCTGTCTCAGAGACGAATCCCTTGGTAATGTACTTCTGGAATGGAGGGAAAAGGAGTCTAAACAATGGGATATGCTCCCTGAAAAGCCCTGTTGTTGCTATGCATCCCGGGTATAACGAAGCAAATGTAATGCCAGTCTCCTCATGGTATCGCCTGTGGAATTCCTGCATAGTGAGCATATTGCAAACTTTGCTGTCTTTGTATGCTTTTGCACCATCAAAGTCTCCACCATCGATCATGGCCGAGCTGTTAAGTCCATCAAGTCCTCTTGCCAATCCCCTCAAGTCCCCAAGGTTTGCTTTTGGAGGCACATTTCCAGCCAAAGTATTTGTGTTTCCTGAAAAATGAGTTCAGTAACAAAGTTTAGTCTCCCACTGAAAAGAGTAGTAAATTCATATTCTCAATCCAATTGACTTAGTGAAAGGTTGCATGTAGTGGCCGATTCAAAATTTCCGAATTTAGATACCGTGGGTTTTGAAATGCATATCTAACTTTATCTGTACTTGTTTTTGGCACACATATATATAGGATTCGAGAAGGCGAGCCTTGGCGTAACTGGCAAAGTTGCTGCCATGTGCCGAGGAGGTCACGGGTTCGAGCCGCGAAAATAGCCTCTAGCAGAAATGCAGGGTAAGGCTACGTATATAATAAGACCCTTGTGGTCGGCCCTTCCTTGGACCCCACGCATAGCGGGAACTTAGTGCACCGGGCTGTCCTTCCTATATATGTGTGATTCGACCCAGAAACACTGGATCTTACTGAACCCGTGAACCCATTGTCGGATCCGTCATTGGTTGCTTTACTTACCTGTAATGGAACCAACAATGATGAGTCTCTTTGAAGGGTAATCAGACTGCTTCAAATCATCAAGCAACAATCTTGAAAGAAGGAAATGACCAAGGTGATTAGTCCCAACACTAAGCTCAAATCCATCAGCAGTAAAAGAAGGCTCTTTAGCAGTTGGTTGATAAACTGCTGCATTGCAAACCAATACATCAAGAGTGCGGCCTGATCTCCGGAAGTTATCGACAAACTGGCGAACACTGTCGAGGGACGCGAGGTCTAAGTGCATTATTGTGTAGTTCTCCTTAGGCATGCCTGCCGATTTTGCTGCTCTTTCAGTTTTTAGAAAGTCTCTACATGCCATAATCACATGCCATTTTCCTGTCTCAGCTAGTGCTTTTGCTGTGGCTAGGCCTAATCCTGAAGAGGCTCCAGTAACTACTACACACCCTTTTCTTAAAGTTTTCTTTCCTGTCATAGAGGCATTAGTAACACCTGGAGTTGCAACCATTGTCTCGGCTCTAATAGATCCATGGGACAACCTTCTTTGGCTCTGCATGAAATTCAATATCAGTTAACAATCTGGATTGAGTTAATTTCACTTATGATTAACAATCTGGATTGAGTTAATTTCACGTATGATCACTGAACTTAGTATCATAGTAAGTACTTTAGTTACTTTAATGTGACACTAATAGTCTTGAGGCTATACGTTGTAATAAATAAAGTTCAATTACTACATTTGACAACATGTGACAAACGAATACTTGTAACTTTATTATCGTAGTTGGTAAAGTTTCACAACCTTCTAATTTAGACACATCGGAACCAACTTTATACAAAAGTTACAAGGCCTCGTTTGGTATGAGGGATAAGGGATAATAATCTCGGGATTAAATTTGAGATGAGTATATCCCACGTTTGATTGAGATAAAGTCATGATATCCTGGGATTTAGTATTATTTTTATTCTTGTGGGAGGGTGGAATAAAAATCTCGAGATAACTAATTACGGGATAACTTGTTTTCAATCAAACGACCCCTAAAAGTTTTTTTATTTAAAAAATGTACTTCTAGGTACCTTGACTTTGAATGAAGAGCCAAAATCATATTTAATGTGGTCTGAGAGAGAAATTCCAAAGAGACTAGAATCCTTCAAAGTTGCACTAGCTTTGCCCTGCAAGATAACAGAACAAGTATTAAAAAAGGAATTAGTTGAAGCTTCAGATTCCAAATGCAGACTAAAGAGGTATATAAAGTAACACAAACCTCTTTGGGAATAGAGAAAGCAGAAGGAAGTAGTGCAGCAGCCTGAAGAGCCATGAATACAAGGAGTTGAGTTTTACTATCTAAATTGTCAGCTGAAGAATTAAATAATAATTCTTGGACTGGTACTATTAGTAGTGTGAGAGGGGTGAGATCTTTAGCACTTATATATACGGTGAGAATGATGGGGTGTTACAGTAAGAGTGATGGGGTGTTACAGTGATTTGAGACAGTAATCTTGAGTATCAATTGGATAAGATAAATTCTTTAAGGAAGTATGTCCTACGTCAATTGTAAGCCACCAATCAGGCTTCAACTTTTAGATTTCCTTTTGGTATTTATATGACATAAAATATCCTAAAATATAATGTTACCTAGTCAAAAATAGGATACTATTTGGCTCCTTACCCAATGCAATCCACTTCCATAAGGTATGGGCTTCAGTGGATAAAGGGCAGTCGGATAAAACTCTAATTGTCACATTGAGTAATTAAATATTGCAGTCGTATTTTTTTTAAAACAAAAGTTTTATATGTTGATGGTGTATAATTTTATACCATTTAGTTAAGTTGAACTACAGTAACATATAATTTTCAGAGTAAGCGGCGTAGAAAATTAAAGTTTCATATGTATGTTATAATGCGTTAAAGTAGACCTATAATTTTTGTCAATCTTTTAAGTTCTATGTATCGTATGGTTGACTTTTAACTGTATACCTGTGTATACATTGAAGGAAAGTTAATGCGATAAAACTTGCTCTAAACATCCGACTTTGAATTGAAGATTTATGCTCCCAATGGAACAATGAGTACTTCTTGAATTACAACTTTTATATGACTATACTTGCTTCCCAGAGAGTGTAGATTCAGGACTTTTACCCGTAAGAATTAGGTGGTAACTTAATGGTAAAGCTAGTAAATGCATTCTAAAAGGATAAAGTTCAAGCCTAAGCAGATGTTTCAAATCCCTCTCTGGTAAAAAATTCAAAAATAACAAGATTTACAAGTGGTCATTCAAAAATAGTCACAATTTTAAAACACTACTAAAAATTCGGGACAAAGCGATCAAAGATGGTCGCTAAACAGTGAAAAAGGGACCAAAATGCGTCCAACTTAGCTTGGTCGCTATTTTGTTGGTCCCTTTACCTTAGGGATCAAAGTTGGTCGCTATTTGGTCTCTAAGGTAAAAGGACCAAATATTTCGGGTATACAATATAGCGACCAACTTTTGTCGCTTTAATATTTTAATAATATAAATTTAGCGACCAAAGTTTGTCTCTATAATTAAATTACGTTTATTTATTTATTATTATTCAAAATATAGCGACCAACTTTGGTCTGTAAATCAACTATTATATTTTTAAATCTGGAATATAGCGACCAAAGTTGGTCGCTTTTTTGTAAACATAAGCGACCACAATTGGTCGCTAATTTATAGAATTTAATTTTTTTTATACATAAGCGACCAAAATTGGTCGCTAATACCCAGAATTTTTGTTTAATAGCGACCAAAGTTGGTCGCTTTTTAGGAAATCTGAGTTAATTAGCGACCAACCTTGGTCGCTATTGCCCAGAAAAAAAAATTTAAATAGAAAAGCGACCAACTGGATATAATTTTGGCAGAAACTGCCTGTTTTGGCAGTTACACCACCTGCCAGCAAACCAAATTTCCTATTACAAGCAACAACAACAACAATACCAATAATTAAACCAACAACAAAAATAACAACAAGAACAACACAACAACAACATAACAATAACAACAATAACACAACAACAACATTAAAACCAACATTAAAACCAACAAAGTATAAAGTTCAATAGAACTAACACATTAAACTAAAAAACTAAGTTAGCACTTATTACAAGCCCATTCGAAAACCGGTTCTATTGTCTAGTTCAAAGTATATAAAAGTACTCAAGGACTGTTTCATTCAACATCATTATCATCACTGTCTGATGAATCTTCATTATCAAGACGGTAATGAGAAGGGTCATTTTGTGGAGGACGAGAATAACGATCACGGGGAGGACAGGAGGAACTAGCATGGGGAGGACGGAAGGAACGCTCACATTCAAGTTGAGCCTCTGGCGATGACTCGCGAGATCGGGGAATCGAAAAAGCTCCAGAAGCTAGGAGAGCTTTGAGCTGAGCTTGCATGCCATGGTACTGAGCTTGCATGCCAACGTACTAAGCATCTCTAAGCTTTTCTCTTTCCTTGGACGCTTCTAGCTCGGATGTGAGCTTTGTCACAGTCTCCCGCATAGCGCAGAGGCTCTCCCCATGAAGTTGCTCGCCTTGCGAGGAAGTCCCTATTCCTTGCATTCCACAGTGATAGCGATGGAACTTCTTAGTAGGAAGCCCGTATACCTTCCCCCATTTTGCACTACCAGCAGCCTCCATCCATATTCTTTCAGCATCCTCGTCGGAAAGTTGGATTGTCTCGCCCGACTCATTAGGTGGATGACTGCGTATAAATTCCTCCATGTCAGCTGTGAAACGATCCTATAAGAAAAATTACATTGAATTAGTATTTCAAAATTTATATAAGAATAAATCAAAATACTTAATGAAAAGTGAAAACTTACATGTACAGTCGAGGCTCGGCCCTCGACCTACCTTTCTTGATCCGTCTCTTTCTTCCTCTTGACAATATGAGTCTCCTTGAATAACTCATCTTGCTTCATTGGATGCCCTAACTTCTTTTCCTGAAAACTCATAAATTTTAGTTAATAAACAGAATAGATATACTTTGAAAATTAAAATAAATTAATCAATTACGTATCAATCTTCTTTTTATTGTCCCTTGGCTGATCGCACCTCCAGTGTGCAAGGAGCCTCCCTTCTCGGACGCTCGAGCTTTCTTTCCTTTTTTTCTCTTCTGTAAGAAGGTTGTGGTAAGCCATTGTCTTTGCAAATCTTCCCATAAATGTTGAAGCAACCAGCTAGGCTTCTTGTTGAACTGTCTAGCTTTGAAGAAACTATGCGACAACCGCTTCCGAGCTTTGAGATTAAAATTTGCAGCCACTTTCGCGCTATAGCGGTGTTCCCATACACACTTGCTCTGTATTTCAAAAGTTAAATATTATATGGAAATATCATAAATATAAATAATTATACTGCTTAAAAGAACATTTATACCTTAAATTCATTAAAAATTTGCTCCTTCAGCGTGAATGGAAATTCACTCCAACTCGTATAGGGGGCATCATAAAGCTTTCTGGTGGCATTGGTTATTATCCTCGTAGTAATATTACTCAGGATGAACCTGAAATCTAACAAAAAAAAACACATTAATATCTTAGTGCAAACTGTACAAAACAATAAACGTAAAAATAAAAAATTACTTTTACCCATCACCCTCAGGGACTATGATGATCCTGCCATACTGATCATAATGTACCTCCTCGTCATCATCAACATCATTGTCTGAAACTTGTAAATTAGAGGCATGTATGGAAGGTGTGTGTGTGTGGGGGGGGGGGGGGGGGNATCTCGCAGGCGAAGGCCTGAAATAGATAGAGTCCCTGATGAAGATGGCTGTGATCCCTGTGACTGCGACATAGCTGGATCGACTGCAAGCGGCTGTGACACTGATGGCTGTGATATTGATGCATGTGACCCCCGTGGCTGTGACACAGATGGATGTGATTCATGTGGTCGTGAGGCAGCTGGACTGTATGACGGACGTACAGTCCTATGGCCCTATGATGAAAGGCCCGGTGTCTGCACAAAGACGTAGGGCTGGTGATGCTGTGGCACCTCATAATAGCCATCGGGTGGAGGATAAGACATAGGCGCAGGCATCGGCATCTTCGAAGAGGGTGGAAAAGATGGAGAATTATCTTCTACCCTCCTCTTTCCTTTCCTAACCTTTTCTCGACCTCGAGAACCAGTAGGGTCATCGTTACCTCGACCCTTGCCTGTCATCTGCATAATATAATACATATTTAGATTGAAACATATAAGAAACTAGCTATAAAACGAGAGTTATTAAAGAAACCAACTTTTTAAAGCTCATCGACGTATTGTCCTTGTCCGAGAATTCTTCTTCCTCACTAGTTTGAGCTTCATCAGTTTATTCTTCTTCCCCATTTTCTATAATTGTTACTTCATCTATATCAACTTCTTCCAATATGTGTGGAGGATGTTCCAAATTATTTTCTAAAAGTTCGTCCACTATTTGGTTAACACTGGAGATATCGTTTTGATAAAAAACATCTAACAGATTCTCGACTTCCACCCTACCTACATGCTTAGTTTTAATTACAACCCACAAATCGTACTTATTCCGCCGCAATGGATAAGGAGCATAATACACTTGCGTAACATTATGTGCAATTATGAAAGGATCATAGCGATCATACTCCCTCGTATGATTAACCTCAATTATGTTTTATTGGTTGTGTACTCTCGTACCTCTTGTTGGATGTGGGTCAAACCACTTGCATCTAAAGAGTATCAATTTCTTATATGGCCAACCTGCATATTCTAGTTCAATTATTTCTTTGAGCACACCATAATAATCAATATCTCCAACTTGATTGCCATCACCTCCTTGAACCCACACCCCGCTGTTGTTGCTATTTTTATTTTTAGAGCAATCCTCTGTATGAAACTTATAACCATTCACAACGTACTTAGACATTGTTGTGACCTGAAGCCCAGGTCCCCAAGATATATCTTTCAAAAATTGATTTACACCATTATTTGGATCATTTACCTACATATCGTTAAAAAACTTCATAAGTTAGCGTAACTTCTGAACATTGTTTACCTACATAGTGTTAGAATATTATAAGGATAAACTTACAAATTGTTTGAACCACGTATCAAATCCCGTATATACAACATCATGGCCAAATTGACCCACGAAGTGACTGTGACACATTCAAATATTTTTAGTAGTTGCATTGGGATGTAATCACATTAAATTTTATATTTTGATAACTAATAAATCAATACTTACTTGAGAAATGGTACAACTTCGGGACAATTTAGTAACACATGAAGTGTAGCTGACTTGTACTCCATATCACTCAAACTTCTCTTTCTAACATCCTTAGAACATCGGCCTGGTTGATTGAATATGGACATAGGCGGATATAATGGATCATTCACACATTCGACCGTGTTCCTATTGGGCCTATTCCTAGCACATCTCACCTTACTCTCAAAATAATAAGAGCAAAAATGAGAAGTTTCCTTTGCAAGATAAGCTTCGCATATAGATCCTTCAATCCTATTCCTCTGCTTAACAAATTGTTTGCATTTGCCAATTGTCCTACATAATTTCAGGTTAGCCAAGAACATTCACATAAAACAGAAAATTACATGAAACTTATAATATTACCTCTCAAAGGGATACATCCATCTGTATTGAACAGGCCCTCCAAGTCGTGCCTCGTGTACAAGGTGGATTGGAAGGTGTTCCATCACATAAAAAAAACCACATGGAAATATCTTTTCCATCTTAGTAGATGTTACACGAATGTTCTGATCCATCCGGAGTAGGTGTTCTTCTCTTAATATGGAAGAACACAAGTCTTTGAAAAACAAACTAATCTTTGTGATGGGTTTCCAGATTCTTTCAGGCAAACCACAAAATACAATAGGCATTAAGGTCTCCATGAAAACATGACAGTCATGACTTTTCAAATGGCTCAACTTCCCTACCTCTATATCAACTTTTTTTCCAAGATTCGACGCATAACCCTCAGTCATATTCAATTTCTTTACCCAATCACAAATTTGCCGTATTTCTTCCAAAGTGAATGTGTAACTTTCTTTGGGCTTGAATATCTTACCATTGTTTTCTGTCTGCAAGTATAATTCAAGTTGCCTGCAATATTCTTGTAAGTCCCTTCTAGCCTTCAGGTTATCCTTTATCTTACCTTTAACATCCATCACTGTGTTGAACAAATTGTCAAAATAATTCTTCTCAATATGCATGACATCAAGGTTGTGATGGAGAAGATTATCCTTCCAATAAGGCAACTCCCAAAATATACTTTGTTTCGTCTAATTATGAGTAATTCCGTATCCGGGGAATCTATAAGGTGGAGTTTCAATAACTTACTGAAGTTCTGGACCCTCTCCCAAATTTTCTCACCTGATAGTATCGGAGGTGGAGAATCATACTCCATTTTATTCATTTTTAATGCATTTTTCATCCTTCTAAACTCATGATCAGGAGGCAAGAATTGACAATGACAATCAAACCATGATTGCTTTCGGCCATGTTTCAAAGTGAACGTTTTACTATTTTCCATGCAGTAAGGACAAGCTAGCTTACTAGCATCCATCCACCCAGACAACATTCCATATGCAGGAAAATCATTAATTGTCCACATTAAATTAGCACGCAAATTGAAATTATGCTTGGTTGATATGTCATATGTTTCAACACCATTGTACCACACTTGTTTTAGCTCATCAATCAAAGGTTGTAAATATACATCAATCAAACTTTTCGGATTACGTGGACCAGGGATAATACAATTTAAGAATATATATGGACTAGTCATGCACAACTCAGGTGATAGATTATAAGGTGTAAGAAAGACAGGCCAACATGAATATGGTGTCGCAAATACAGAAAAAGGCGTGAAGCCATCCGCACACTGACCTAATCGAATGTTCCTTGTTCACTAGCAAAATATGGATATGTCCTATCAAGTGCTTCCAAGCTTCTCCATCTGAAGGATGACACATAACACCAAGTGATCTTCTATTTTCAAAGTGCCATCTCATATGAGAAGCAGAACTCATCAAAGCATATAACCTCTTTAACCTAGGTATAAGAGGTAAATAATGCATCGCCTTGATAGCGACCAAATTCCCGCTGGAAAGCCTCTTGAAACGAGGCTTGTTGCAAAATTTACAACTGTTTAAAATTGCATCATCTTTATAATATAACATGCAACCATCTTCACAACAATCAATTCTTATTGACGAAAGTCCTAACTTAGAAACCAATCTCTTTGCCTTATAGAAATCACCAGGTAAGTTGATATCAGGGTCAACTAGTTCACTCATAAGGTCAATGAAAGAGTCCATAGCTGCTTGAGAAATATTCCAATCAGAATTTCATACTTAGTAATCTAACTGCAACATACAGCTCAGAGTGGACTTCCTTCCCTTAATGGACGACTAGTGTGACGACCCGGCCGGTCGTTCCGTGTGATTTACCCTGTTTCCCCCATTTCTGCATTTGTCATATATTGCTAGCCTGTTTTTGTTGTGTTGGGTCCGGAGTGGTCATGGTGAGAATTGAGGCATTTAGTCTCCTAAAGTAGCCTAAAAGTTGAGAAAGTCATCTAAGAGTTGACATATTGGTGAACGACCTCGGAATGCGGATTTTATGGCTCGTATAGTTTCGTTAGGTGATTTAAGACTTAGGAGTGTGTTCAGAATGAAGTTTTGATGTCCGGTGTAGAATTAGGCTTGAATTAGCGAAAGTTAGTTTTTGGTGATTTTCGGTCGGCAGTGGAAATAGGCTATCGGGGTCGGAATAGGATTTCGGTAGTTGGAACAGGTCCGTAATGTCATTTTGTGTATGTGTGCAAAATTTCAGGTAAATCGGAGGTGTTTTGGTTGGTTTCAGCGTAGTTGGCAAAATTTTGAAGTTTCAAAATTCATAGGCTTGAATTTGATGTAATTTTGGTGTTTTCATGTTGTTTTTGGTGTTTCGAAGGCTCGACTACGTTGATATAATGCTATGGGGTGTGTTGGTATGTTTGGTTGGGGCCTCGAGGGGCTCGGGATTGATTTTGGATGGTTGGCGAAGTTTTGAACTTAAGAAAAATGCAGCAAAAGGCTGTTGGTGTAAGTTTCTGGTGTTGGCCGCACTTGCGGATGGGTAGCCGCAGGTGCGATGTCGCAGGTGCGAAAGGAGGCTAGGCAGGGGAAATCCGCAGGTGCGAAGAGTTAGCCGCACCTGCAAAGCCGCAGGTGCGGAGAAGTGGCCTTAGGTGCGAGAATTGGTCCGCAGGTGTTCATTGATGACATCCTGGTTTATTCTCGTCGCCAGGAAGAGCATACTCAGCATTTAAGAGTTGTGTTACAGAAGTTGAGGGAGGAGAAATTTTATACAAAATTCTCCAAGTGTGAGTTTTGGCTTGGTTCAGTAGCTTTCTTGGGGCACGTGGTGTCCAGTGAGGGTATTTATTTTGATCCGAAGAAGATAGAGGCGGTGCAGAGTTGGCCCAGACCGTCCTCAGCTATAGAGATTAGGAGTTTCCTTGGTTTGGCGGGATATTACCGTCGCTTTGTGGAGGGATTCTCTTCTATTGCTTCGCCTTTGACCAGATTGACCCAGAAGGGTGCTCCATTCAGATGGTCTGATGAGTGTGAGGAGAGCTTTCAGAAGCTCAAGTCAGCCTTGACCACAGCTCCGGTACTAGTTTTGCCTATTGGTTCGGGTTCTTACACAATCAATTGTGATGCTTTTAGAGTTGGTTTGGGAGAGGTATTGATGCAGGACGGTAGGGTGCTTTTCTACGCGTCTAGACAGTTAAAGGTGCACGAGAAGAATTATCCAGTGCACGATCTTGAGTTAGCTGCCATTGTTCATGCCTTGAAGATTTGGCGGCATTATTTGTATGAAGTGCAGTGTGAGATTTTCACTGATCATCGTAGTTTGCAGTATATGCTAAGGCAGAAGGACTTGAATTTGCGTAAGAGGAGATGGTTACAACTTCTCAAGGATTATGACCTCACTATCTTATATCAATCGGGGGAAGGCCAATGTAGTGGCCGATGCCCTGAGTAGCAGAGCAGAGAGTTTGGGGAGTCTAGCCTACCTTCCAGTAGTAGAGCGGCCATTAGCCCTTGATGTTCAGGCCTTAGCGGGTCAGTTGGTGAGATTGGATCTATCAAAGCCCCCGCGGGTATTGGCTTGTGTAGCCTCCAGGTCTTCTCTTTACGATTAGATTAGAGCACGCCAGTATGATGATCCACATTTCCTTGTTCTTCAGGACAGGGTCCGTCGCGATGATGCCAGGGATGTGGTTATTGGTGATGATGAGGTCATGAGGATGCAAGGCCAGATTTGCGTGCCCAATGTAGATGGGCTTCGAGATTTGATTCTAGCTGAGGCCCATAGTTCACGGTATTCCATCCATCCGGGTGCCGCAAAGATGTATCAGGATTTGAGGCAGCATTATTGGTGGAGGCGGATGAAGAAAGATATTGTTGAGTTTGTGGCTCGGTGTCTCAACTGTCAGAAGTTCAAGTATGAGCACTAGAGACCAGGTGGATTGCTTCAGAGGTTTGTTATTCCGGAGTGGAAGTGGGAGCGGATCACCATGGACTTCGTAGTTGGACTCCCACGTACTTTAAGGAGGTTTGATGCTATATGGGTTATTGTGAATCGGCTGACAAAGTCCGCACACTTCATTCCTATTGGTACTACTTATTCTTCGGAGTGGTTAACTGAGATTTGTATCAGGGAGATTGTCCGATTGCATGGGGTTCCAGTTTCTATCATTTCCGACAGAGGTCCTCAGTTCACATCTCACTTTTGGAGAGCCGTACAAAGAGAGTTGGGTACTCAGGTTGAGTTGAGCACAGCGTTTCATCCTCAGACCGACGGGAAGTCGGAGCGTGCCATTCAGATTTTGGAGGATATGTTGCGTGCTTGTGTGGTTGACTTTGGTGGTTCATGGGACCAGTTTCTACCACTAGCGGAGTTTGCATATAATAACAGCTATCAATCGAGTATCCAGATGGCTCCGTATGAGGCTTTATATGGTAGGAGGTGCAGATCCCCGGTTGGTTGGTTTGAGCCGCGCGAGGCTAGGCTATTGGGCACAGACTTGGTTCATGATGCGTTGGGTAAGGAAAAGTTGATTCTAGAGCGGCTTCGCACGACGCAGTCTAGGCAAAAGAGTTATGCTGACCGGAAGGTCCGAGATGTGTCTTTCATGGTTGGGGATAAGGTGTTGCTGAAGGTGTCACCCATGAAGGGTGTTATGAGATTCGGGAAGAGGGGAAAGCTGAGTCCCAGGTTCATTGGGCCATTTGAGGTGCTTCAGAGGGTTGGGGAGGTGGCTTATAGGCTTGCTATGCCTCCCAGTTTATCGAGTATTCATCCAGTGTTCCATGTTTTGATTCTCCGAAAGTATGTTGGTGACCCGTCTCATGTTTTGGACTTCAGCACAGTTCAACTCGAGGGTGATATGTCATATGAGGTAGAGCCAGTGGCTATTTTGGGACGACATGTCAGAAAGCTGAGGTCTAAGGATATAGTTTCAGTGAAGGTTCAGTGGAGAGGGCAGCCGGTGGAGGATTCCACCTAGGAGACCGAGCGGGAGATGCGGGGAAAATATCATCACTTATTCGAGACTCCAGGTATGTTTCTAGACTCGTTCGAGGACGAACGTTTGTTTAAGAGGGGGAGGATGTAATGACCTGGCTGGTCGTTCCGTCTGATTTACCCTGTTTCCCCCATTTCTGCATTTGTCATATATTGCTAGCCTGTTTTTGTTAGGTTGGGTCAGTTGGTTTGGGTCCGAAGTGGTCATGGTGAGGATTGAGGCATTTAGTCTCCTAAAGTAGCCTAAAAGTTGAGAAAGTCAACTGAGAGTTGACTTATTGGTGAACGACCTTGGAATGCGGATTTTATGGCTCGGATAGCTTCATTAGGTGATTTGGGACTAGGAGTGTGTTTAGAATGAAGTTTTGATGTCTGGTGTAGAACTAGGCTTGAATTGGCGAAAGTTAGTTTTTGGCGATTTCTGGGCAGTGGAAATAGGCTATCAGGGTCGGAATGGGATTCCAGAAGTTGGAACATGTCCGTAATGTCATTTTGGGTATGTGTGCAAAATTTCAGGTCAATCGGAGGTGTTTTGGTTGGTTTCGGCGTGGAGAAATTTGGAAGTTTCAAAGTTCATAGGCTTGAATTTGATGTAATTTTTGTGTTTCGAAGGCTCGACTAAGTTAGAATAATGCTATGGGGTGTGTTGGTATGTTTGGTTGGGACCCCGAGGGGCTCGGGATTGATTTCAGATGGTTGGCGGAGTTTTGAACTTAAGAAAAATGCAGCAAAAGGCTGTTGGTGTAAGTTTCTTGTGTTGGCCGCACCTGCGGATGCGTAGCCGCAGGTGCGACATCGCAGGTGCGAAAGGCCATGCACAGGTGCGAAAGGAGTCTAGGTATGGGAAATCCGTAGGTGCGAAGAGTTGGCCGCACCTGCAAAGCCGTAGGTGCGGAGAAGTGGCTGTAGGTGCGAGAATTGGTCCGTTAGTGGGATTGCGCAGGTGCGCACCTGGACCGCAGGTGCGCACCTGGACCACAGGTGCGGGTATGCAGGTGCGATTAAAGGTCCGCAGGTGCGGAATTGCTGGGCAGAACAGTATAAAAGAGGCCTCTGTGAAATTTTATTCATTTCACTGTTGTTGCATGCGGTTGGAGCTCATTTGAAGGCAATTTGAAGAGAGGATTCATGGGTGTTCAGTGGAGGTAAGTTCCCGGGTTATTAAAGTCGTTTCTATGCTATTTTTTTCGGATTAGGCTTGTAAATTGAAGGATTAAAGTAGGAAAAGGTTGGGAAGAATGGGTGGAGGATTGGAAAATTCTTTTGACAATTTGGGTACGCAATTGTGGGCCAATTGTGTTTTTTTTGGTATGTGTAGAATTGCGGGAGGACGAGGTTTCTAGTGATATAAATTTTATCGAATTTCGAGGCATGGGCCCGGGTCTCGAGTTTGGCCAAATTTCGAGATTCTTGTATAATTTGATAGTTTTCGATTGGGTTGTGTTCCTTTAGTATATATTAATGATGTTAAACTGATTTTCGCTAGATTCGGAGTAATCGGGAGCCAATTTGAGGGGCAAGAGCATAGCGAACTAGTGTTGTGGCCCGGTAGAGGTAAGTAATGGTTATAAATCTTGTCATGAGGGTATGAAACCCCAGACTATCTCACTGATTTTAGAAGGCTCACATGTCGGGTCCCGAGTATGTGGCGCGCACTGATTTTTGGATTGGACTTGGTCCTCTCCGCGTCAACTAATGAGTTTCATATTTTACTCAAAACCTTATGTTAAATTATGTTCTAAAGATTGTTGCAATATTTGGGCTTTAAGCCGTGTTTGGGGCCTCGTGCCGATCTGTTTAGACCCTTTGGGGCTTTTTACTGTCGTGTTTCTCACTATTTATTGATGATTTCACTCAGTCACATTGTACTTACTATTTTCGAAACTCAGCCTGATTTACACTACTTTGAGATTTAAAAATGATGTTTTGGGTCGAGCACCCTGGTTTACTGATTCGCCCGAGGGGCTTTTGAGAGGTTCTGCTGAGTGAGGCCAAGGTCCTGATTGTGAGGATATGATACGCCACGAGGTGGCTTGATATTAGCGCTTGGGCTGAAGGAGCCCCTCCGGAGTCTGCACACACCCCCAGTGAGCGCACCGAGTGTCGAGTGCCAAGTGCTGAGTGCCAAGTGCCGAGTGACGAGTGACGAGTGATTGGGAGGTATGAGTGACGGTGAGGTATGCCCGAGGAGCTGATCATGAGTGATGGTGAGGTATGCCCGAGGGGCTGATTATGAGTGACTGTGAGGCATGCCTGAGGGGCTGATTATGATACATGTTTTTGCCCGATGGGCTACTTATGATTTTACCACTTTCACTTTGAACTTATGAAATATGTTTTGTCCGAGGGGCCTCTTTATGATTTATTTCATTTTCATACTAAATCTTTCGGTTTGAAGTTGTTGGAAATATACATTTTTCGAAGGACTTTTCTGAAGTTGGTTTTAAGGCATGGTGGTTTCATATATCTATGTTTATACTGTTGGAAAGAAAGGCTGTGCATATTGTGGATTGATGACATTGATTTTCATGTGTTTTCTTGTCGCTTAGACTTGATTTATTTTCATTACTAATGAGTTGGCGTACTCACATTACTCCCTGCACCCCTGTGTGCAGATTCAGGTGCAGATATCGAGAATTAGCTATCTATTCCATGCGGAGCCGGAGTGCGGGATATAGAGGTAGCTGTTCAGCGTCCGTAGCATCTCTGTTTCCCTTCTTGTTCTACCTAGCTATTTATTCGGAGGTTTTGTATTATAATAGTATACCTTTTTGGCTTATCTCTCTTAGATGCTCATGACATGTCGGCTCCGGGTTTTTGGGTTGGTTGAACTGTTTATTGGCTTAATGTATTTAGCAAATTCTGTATATTTTATGAAATGCTTGAAATTGGTTGGGATTAGCATTTGAGAAACTGTAAACATGTGAGTATTGGCTAGCCTAGTTCCTTGATAGGCGCCATCACTACCGGTTTAGGATTTGGGGTCGTGACAACTAGCTTCCTCTAACTGTTCAAAAAAGCATTTTGCATCATCATTAGGAGTTTGTTCAACATTTTCATTGGGCTCACGCCCAAATTGCATCCCAAAAGCATCCGCAACCATATCATGAATTCTAGAATCACGATTTGTATTCTCCACCGACCTACTACTTTCACTCACAACCATGTTATAAAATCTCCCATTGCTACCATCGACCTCTCCATGATTAGTCCACACAAAGTAATTCGCTATAAACCCCTTCCTATATAGATGAAGTCTAACTTCCTCCGGTTTTCCAAACCTCATACAGTCGCACCTAACACAAGGGCACCTAATTAATCCTTCACTTTGGTATGGTGGAAGTTCCATTGCATGTCTAATAAAGTCATCAACCCCTTCTACAAAATCCTCCTGCAATCTCCGCCGATTAGGATAATTCCTATTGTACATCCAAGTATGATGTTCCATCTATACAAACAAAACAAGAACAAATTAATTTATTTAATTCATATCTTAATCTTTTTTAGTTAATTAATTTCATATCCTAAAGGTTCAAATCATGTCCTAAAAGTTCAATTCATATCCTAAAATTTCAATTCATACACAAAAATTTCAATTCATATAAAAAATGTTCAATTCATATCAAAAAGGTTCAATTCATATCAAAAAGGTTCAATTCATAGCAAAAATGTTCAATTCATAAATTAAATGTTCAATTCATATCCTAAAATTTTAATTTATAAACTAAAATTCCAATACATATCCTAAAATTTCAATTCATATCCTAAAAGTTCAATTCATATCCTAAAGGCTCAATTCATATCCTAAAGGTTAAATTTATATCCTAAAATTTCAATTCATATCCTAAAGGTTCAATTCATATCCTAAAAGTTTAATTCATATCCTAAAATTTCAATTTATAACCTAAAATTCAAATACATAAACTAAAAGTCCAATTCGTATCCTAAAAGTTAAATTCATATCCTAAAGGCTCAATTCATATCCTAAAGGTTCAATTCATATCCTAAAATTTTAATTCATATCCTAAAGGCTCAATTCATATCCTAAAGGCTCAATTCATATACTAAAGGTTCAATTCATATCCTAAAATTTCAATTCATATCCAACAATTTCAATTTATAAACTAAAATTCAAATACATAAACTAAAAGTTCAATTCATATCCTAAAGGCTCAATTCATATCCTAAAGGTTCAATTCACATCCTAAAATTTCAATTTATAAACTAAAATTCAAATACATAAACTAAAAATCCAATTCATATCCTAAAAGTTCAATTCATATCCTAAAGGCTCAATTCATATCCTAAAGGTTCAATTCATATCCTAAAATTTCAATTCATATCCAAAATTTCAATTTATAAACTAAAATTCAAATACATAAACTAAAAGTCCAATTCATATCTTAAAAGTTCAATTCATATCCTAAAGGCTCAGTTCATATCCTAAAGGTTCAATTCATATCCTAAAATTTCAATTTATAAACTAAAATTCAAACACATAAACTAAAAATCTAATTCATATCCTAAAAGTTCAATTCATATCCTAAATGCTCAATTCATATGTCACGACCCAAAATCCTAACTTAGGTCGTGACGGCGCCCAACAGCGGGGTCAGGCAAGCCAACACTCAACTTACTAAGAGTTCCTTCTTATTAGATTAAACATTTCAACATATACTTAGTTTTTAAAACTTAAGACATAAATTGACAAGAATAATCAGCCAGTTTTTAATCAAAAGTGGTCATGAGGAGGCGTGAGCCAACATATATACAGACCTGCAATCCATAATAACCATCACGTGTGTGCCAGGAACTAGTGTCACAAGTCCTACGGGCATACTAACAAAATATACAAAAGATATAATATACAGTCCCACTGTCTAAAGGAAATAGACAGGAAATAAGCAAAAGAAACCCCATGGTGCTGCCGGAGATCGCCAGGAGAAAGAAGCTCACCGTGAAGTCAGGTCCGTTTATAAATCAAAATCAAGCTCCGGTACAACAACTAGATGTACCAACCTCAGAACCTGTAAAATTAAGTACAAAAGCGTAGCATGAGTACAAAAATATATATGTACCCAGTGAGTATCCTACCTAACCTCGAAGAGGTAGTGACGAGAGGTCGACTGGACACTCACTAAGGTCCAACAGTATAAATCAACGGAATATGATGAAAACAGTAGGCATGTAAAGGCAGTGAAGCAACAAATATATATAAGGCACTGAAATCCAAGGAAGTACTGGAAATAAATAGACAATTACTACTTCCCCTTCCCCCAAATATCTGTCAAAGCAGTGTCCATGAATTTAGTTACAAATAAATAATGCGCATACATGATAAGGATAACCAACCGGAGTCATAAGATAGTCATGTCCGTGCACTGCCGAGGGTCGAACGGCCCGAACCGTAAGTGCACCTTTCCATAAAGTACTCACATCTATGCACTGCCGAGGATCGAACGACCCAAACCAAAAGTGCATCTTCCAATCCGCCGTGGCGTACGACCCGTTCCCATAAGAATGGAGGAAATCACACTCCGCTCTCGGAATGTAAATTGCGAAGCGGTCACATGCACACACACTATTCCTTTCTAAATTATTTTTCAGTAAACAATTCCTTACAAATTTCCTCAAATTCCATGATCTCAGGGAAATAAGCCGAATGTAATTTGATTTATTAAGCATATAATTCATATTAAGTAAAACACAAGGCATGATGTGGACCTAACTACCCAGACATAATAATAATAGCCGCTACGTACAAACTCTCGTCACTTTGTACGTACGTAGCCCCCACAATTATCACATATAGCATTTAAATATATAATCTGGGATGATTTGTTGTATGAACACTTCATACTGAGTGAGACGAGGTTATTGGATCAGGGATCAGTGCGATAAGATTATATGAAATACATTAAAGGAAAATTACCCTTATTGGTTTGTAATGAGGTGATGATTCTAGTCAAGAGGAGATATTCAATGATTTGTTAACTCTGCAATTGGTGGAAATTTCTACGCATCTCCTCCGTTGTGGTGGTATCGCCAGCATTATAGTAGGATGTATATATGTATCGTGAGGTGCATTGGGAGCATCAAATTCGTGGAATTTTGGCTATTAAGGTTTAAGGAGTGTCATTGTGGTCAGATGATGAATTATGCAGTGCATGGTGCTAATTCAGCAAGGGTATGCAGTCGTGTTCTGGTATATCGTGTGGTAGTTGATACGGTGTTTATATATTGGAACTAGCCCTGGCAGAGAAATTTCAGGTGTTGGAACTGGATTCTAAGCTTATTATGTGGATAAAAGAAGAAATCTTCAGATTTGATCGAGCTAATGTACTCAACTGGGTTGTGGTAGCACGGGCAGGTGCTCGAGGTGTTAAACAGTGATATCAGATAACTCCATAGCAGTTCTTAGCACGTTCGAGGACGAATGTCTGTTTAAGTGAGGGAGAATGTAACGACCCGACCGGTCTTTTTGAGATCTAGCATATTGTTCAGCGGTTTGAAGTTATGAGCAGCTCCATTTAAGGTATTATGACTCGTAGGCATGGCCGGAGTTGAATTTCGAGAAGTTCGGAGTCAAATTGGAAAGAAAATTCTCATTTCAGAAGCCTTAAGTTGGAGAAATTGACTAAGATTAGAATTTTGAGTAAACACCCTCCGAATTGAGATTTGAAGGTTCCTGCAGGTTCGTATGATGATTTCGGACTTGGTCATATGTCCGGATCGGGTTTTGGATAACCTGGGAGAATTTCAATGTGTATTGTGGAAGTCAGCATTTTGGTCGCAACTGTGGAATCGCAGGTGCGAGATGAGGATCGACAGGTGCGGAAATGAGGTTGGGCAGATTGTTTTTAAAACGGGATTTCTTGGCCATTTATTCATTATTTCACTTGGCATGGGCGATTGTGGGGAGGTTCAAGGAGGGTTTTTCATGAAGGATCACAAGGTAAGATATTTCCACTCATCTCAAGTTAAATACAAGGTATATGCATGAATTAAAACATGAAAAATTGTGGAAAATTGATATTTTGGAGGAAAGACCAAGAAAATTTGGTAATTTGGATTTTAGCCACGAATTGAGCATGAATGTTTGAGTAAATTGTATATTTGAACTAGTAAAGCTATGGGTAGAATTTATCTTCGAGAAATTCGGATTTCGGGCACGTCCCGAGGGCATTTTGGTCAATTCCTTGAGAGGAGATAGAAGTTTATATAATTTGAATTGTTAAAAAATATTAGAGTATATTTTCATTGGGTTGCCGTTATTTGGTTAGTTTTGGGGCGTTGTGCATCAATTGGAATCGTCAAAAGGGCTTGGGAGCCGATTATGGAATTTCAGAGCGAGGTAAATCTCCTTTCTAATTTTGTGAGGGGGAATTATCCCCTAGGTGAACTAATCAAGTATGTGCTACTATCTGCGGGGGCTACGTATGCACGAGGTGACGGGAGTCCGTGCGTAGCTACTATTATGCCATGTTCGGGTAGTCTAGGACCCACTAGCATGCCTTACGTGTTGTACATGTGATCCTGCCCATAATATTAGACTGATAATGCTATTGAATTTGTAATTTATTCCCTATGAAGGCTAGAGTGTACCTTTCCTAATCATTTAGAAAGAGAATTGACTCTTCCGTGGATGATTGTATTCCTGATAAGGTTATATTATTGAACATTATTAAACTTGGGAAATGAATTTCGAGAAGAGATTTAAATACTATTTTTGTGACTTTTAAAAGAGAAATTTGTCATCTACTTGAGTATTTGTTTTTGATGTAGTCGGGATGGATTGTTGATTGTGCATGACTGCATGTGACCGCTTCGCAATTTACATTCTGCGAGCGGAGTGTTATTGTCACGCCCCAAAAATCGAGGGACGCGACCGACACTCAACCCGGTGACCCCAGTCAAGCGAACCTGATTTGCCTTTCCCACCCAACGCATTTCCCCGTGTTTATAACTTACATTATTTAAGTGAAACAGTGAGATAAGCTTAAAAGTGCGTGGTTACCACAATAAGTCCAATTTTTCCTCATGTTACATTATTGTACTAGATTTCCCAATTCATACATAATAGATACAAAACTTCCCAATATAGACCACGATTACGAACAAATACAACCACTGCCCAAAATATACATATACACCCACATAGTGTCTACGGAGCCTCTAAGAGTACTAGGAGTTTATACAATACTTGCCGGCAACAAGGCCCTGGCTATACCTTACAATACATAATATACTCAAAAGAAGATGGCATGGACTACACATGGCCCCGAGAGAAAGTGGGGCTCACCAGTACAACAAAAAAAGGATGACGAGAAATAACCACTAACGGCGAGCTGAGCAACCTGCTATGGACCCACCTACATCCATATAAAAGATGTAGCGTCCCCGGTAAAAGAGACGTTAGTACTGTGGAATAGTACTAGTATGTATGAACAAGCTTTATCCCAAGTACAATCAAACAATACACAAGTAAGAAACAGTAATAGAACCAATTAATCAATGCACGCGGAAGGAAACAACCAAAATCAAACAAGTTTCACAACCTCTCATTTTTCCCTTTCAACATCATCATATTCAAGAGCTCGTAGATTTTCATCTCAGTAGTGATAATGATCACATTCCATCCTTATTACCTCAGCCACCCTTATCATCACAACCCATCAACCTTATTACTTCGTGTTGCGGCGCGCAACCCGACCCCGCCTGACAATTTAAATTCACAACAACAACCACAAACAATTACATCACAAGAATCATCATTTGAAGGAATACAAGTTCATATCAACAATTTATTTATTTGGGCCCAAGGCACCATAACTCTTATCAAGTAGTAATTTCATGTACACAGTGTTGCCATAATCGTTCAATTCATTTACATCGTTTCACCATACCCTTTTTCATTACTTTCCACGCACGACTTTTAGCTATTTTATACATTCCCAAATTTTGACACATCATCAATCTTTCATTCATTACACATCCTTCCATATCGATACCCTTTAGCATTTACAAGCTTTGCACAGAATAAAATAGGCACATCAAAAAACTTGTCACAACCTCATATAGCACGGTAGCACGACAGTTAACTAGGACAATCAGAGAATAGAATCTTACATCTCAACACATTTGAACAATCAATTCACATATTTCCAAACAAGGTACACATGCCGTATACTCAGACCCAACAAGAGGATTCTACAAAGTTAAAGTTAGCCATACATACCTCGAATCAGGATCTTTCCTTAATTTCTATCTCAAATCACCGGACCTTCTAGCACCTTCGATCTAATTCACAATTCGGCACATTTAAACTTAGAATTAGGAATCATGAACATGTCTTGAACTCATTTGAGCTTTCTATCGAACACTAGGTGTTCCTTTAGACTAAATAACCCCTTTTTAGTGAAAGGTTACTCCAACCTAATTTTCTTTACTAGATTATGATAAATTGGGTACATGCATGCAAGATTCTTAACCCCATATTTATTAACTACCCTACCCATGTTTTATTTTAACAAAAATATGGAAATTAGGGTTAATTGGGTAGAAACTTACCTCTTAGAGTGAAGAAATTTGTGTTCTACTTGATTAGTTCCAAGCTTGAGTGATGAAGGAAGACCAATTTGATGAAGTTGAGACTTTCTCTCTCTAGAACCCACTATTTCCTCTCTTTAATATCTCAGAAAAATGGTTAAAAATAAAGGGGAAGGGTATTTTAATGAACTGGGGTCGGGTTTTAAAAATTAGGAAAAACAGGGCCCGACACAAGAATGCGGTCAGGAATGCGATCGCATTCCTAACATGCGGTCCGTAGAATCGACCACATAATGGCCCTCAAGATGGCCAAAATTCGAAACACACTGCCCAAGTATGCGACCATTGTGCGGTCCGCATATTCGCTATGCGATAGCATCTTGGACCGCATAGTTGACCTCAAATGGGGCAGTGATCTGCCCGTGTATGCGACCATTATGCGGTCCGCATACTCGTTATGCGATCGCACAGTGCCTCGCATAACACCTACTTTCTGGAAAATTTTACTCTTTAAGTCTCGGGGTGCCTTTTTACTCAATTTAGGTCTGTTTCAAAAATTTCCACAGTGAAAACAACTCGGGGATTCATTCGGGCATTATTTTTAAACAAGAAAATATTACGGGTCCTTACATCCTATCCCCCTTAAAAATCATTCGTCCTCGAATGAGGGTTTTGGAAATCATTTAGTTTTGAAAGCATGATATGCAACTTCCAGATTTTTACTAACTCCAATATTTCAGAAAAATTTCGCCAGAGTTCCCTTTGTAATTAGACCTATCTACCTGCCAGAGATCTCCCGAAACATATTTCCAAGAACCATTACACAGTTTTAATCACCCAATAACTCACACAAAACATTGTTACCCCAAAAATTTGCAGATATTCAATCATTTTGTCAACTACACATAGTTCTTTCTTCTTTTACCACAAATTTGCACATGGTTCACAGTTTTGCACATAACTTGGTCGTTTTAATGAGTCCCATACAACCCAATCACCTCAATATACTATATTCATTTCAATTAATTATTACCAACCTACTCTACCATTAATCACTTGCCTAGCACATATGTTCCACAAAACTTTCATTTACCTGAAGGGTTTCACACTACCCCAAATAGAACAGCGGTTTCAGTTTTAGCACACATTGGGAGATTACAACAATAAGGCAATTAGGGGAAGATGGGGTGCTTTTGCACAGAACCGAACATAAAGTATAATTTGCTTAGAGATGACAGTTCTGACGAACACTACTAGACTTATTCAAACAAATGTGGATATCTTTCTTTCATCTCATTTTCCGCCTCCCACGTGGCTTCCTCAACGTGCTGACTTCGCCACAGTACTTTAACTGAAGCAATTTCGTTGTTCCTCAATATATGGACTTGTCTATCAAGAATAGCAACCGAAACCTCTTCATACGATAATTATTCATTGACCTCAATAGTCTCAACTGGCACGATGGATCTCCAACCACTTTCTTCAACATGGACACGTGGAACACCGGGTGCACTAATGACAATTCAGGGGGTAATCCAACCTATAAGCCACTTGTCCTATCCTTTGAGCAATCTGATATGCCCCGACATACCTTGAGCTCAATTTCCCTTTCTTCCCAAACCGCATCACTCTCATGAGAGATACCTTCAAGAATACCCAATCATCAACTTGGAATTCCAATTCTCTTCGACGAACGTCCGCATAGGATTTTTGACGGCTCTGAGTAGTCTTCATCCTCTCTCGAATGACTCTGACTTTTTCCAATGCCTGGTGCACAAGATCTGGCCCTAACAATTCTGTTTCACCAACCTTGAACCACCCAATTGGAGATCTACACCTCCTTCCGTACAATGCCTCAAATGGGGCCATCTGAATACTAGCATGAAAGCTGTTATTGTAAGTGAATTAGATAAGAGGTAACCCTACCACCAAATCCATGTTGATCATTTCCCATTTCCACAAGCTGAGTTAAACCACCAGGCCTCTGATGCTCGGCCTTCACCTGTTGACAATTCAGACATTTAGATACAAAGTTTGCCACACCTCCTTTCATACCGCTCCACCAGTACACTTCCCAGAGATCTTGATACATTTTCGTAGAACCTGGGTGCACGGAATACCTGGAATTGTGATCTTCCGCCATCACCCTCTCCCGAAGATTATCCACATCGGGGAACACATAACCTTCCCTGGCACCGCAAAACACCATCATCGCTCCCGAGTGAAAATGCCAAAATCTTGCTATTCAAAGCTGCCTCCTTCCACTGCGCCAATGCTGGATCAATAAACTGCTTCTCCTTGAATTCCGCTACAAGTGATGATTCTTCCCTATTATGCACCATGACTTTACCCTCGTCTGAGGTCGAGAGACAGACCCCCAGACTAGCCAATTGACAAACCTCCCGATCCAACGGCCTCTGATCTTCCTCCAAATGAGCCAGACTACCCATAGACTTCCGACGCACAGCGTCGGCCACTACATTTGCTTTCCCTGGATGGTACAGAATGTTCATATAATAATCCTTAAGGAATTCTAACCATCGCCGCTGACTTAAATTCAACTCCTTCTGCTTGAACAAATATTGGAGACTCTTGTGGTCTGAGAACACATCCACATGGACCCCATACAAATAATGCCGCCAGATTTTTAATGGAAACACAACTGCCACGAGTTCTAAATCATGCGTCGGATAATTCTTCTCGTGATTCTTGAGTTTCCTGGAAGCATAGGCTATAACCTTCCCGTGCTGCATCAACACACATCCCAAACCAACCCTTGAAGCATCGCAATAAACCACAAATCCCTCTGTGCCTTCTGGCAAAGTTAACACCGGTGCTGAAGTCAATCTTGATTTCAATTCCTGAAAGCTCTTCTCACAAGCGTCGGACCATTGGAACTTAGTTTCCTTCTACGTCAATTTAGTCAATGGGAGGCAAGGGTAGAGAACCCCTCCACAAACCTCCGATAATACCCGGTTAGACCCAAGAAACTGCGAATATCTGTCGGGGTCGTTGGTCTAGGACAATCCTTCACCGCTGTGATCTTTTGAGGATCAACCTTAATCCCTTCTCTGGAAACAACGTGACCCAAAAATGTGACTGACTCCAACCAAAATTCACATTTTGAAAACTTGGAATACAATTGGTGCTGATGAAGAGTCTGCAGAACTGCCCTGAGGTGATTATCATGATCCTCCCGACTGCGCGAGTAGACAAGGATGTCATCAATAAAAACAATCACGAAGGAGTCAAGAAACCGTTTGAAAACCCGATTCATAAGATCTATGAAAGCCGCTGGAGCATTGGTCAGTCCAAAGGACATTACCAAAATTCAAAATGGCCATAACGCGTTCTGAAGGCAGTCTTAGGAATATCCTGCTCTCTGATCTTCAACTGGTGATATCCCGACCGT
>ML437149.1:0-99384 GCA_005239525.1 Nicotiana knightiana
TATATATATATATATATATATATATGCAGTTAATGTGTTCAGCGTTCCGAGGATGCAAGTGATGGCATCGCGAAACTTACCATTAAATATGTACTCCTACAATATTGTGGAAGGAAACCTACTGATTCCTGCACTTAGTGACAGAGCTTGTCTTTTACCCTGCACTGAAACTGCAGACTGCTCTAGTGGCACCGTTTGCAGAACTTGTGGACCGAATTTTACATGTTCTCCATAGGAATTATAAAGAAATTCCTATGGCTTATGTTGTTTTCCTTTTTCATGTTCCGCTTTCCATCTCTATGTGCTGTGAGATATGAATTGTGTTATAATAAGGAAAGTAAAATTATTTTACTTTTGGTTGTTTTATGATATATCATGTGTATTCAGTTGCAATATTAACAATGATGAGTGTGTTGAGTATATATGCAGCATGTGCTTCTCCTTTTGCTATCTTGCCCTTTCTGATCTTCTTTCCTGGATCATGGTCTTGAAAAAAGGGGGGGAAATTGAAGAAGAAAAGTTTTGACATAAATATCACTATCCTTGAAGAGATATTGTCGATATAATATTTGGTAAAATTTGGGCAAATCTCTTAAGGATCAAACAAAGTCTTCGTATATAGTACAGATTGACTTAATTACTTCTTTAAAGAGAGGTATGAATTTATAGAGTTTCAGAGGAATCTTCTGAATAGTTGTACTTGTATCATTTCATAATAATTCATACATGTTCTTTCAAACTTAAACTTGACTTTATATTTTTAAAAGGGCAAGAATTGCCCCTCAACTATGAGAAATAGAGCAAATTTTCCCTTAATAGAAAACATTTGTCCTTTGCTTGACTTTTGTCCTAAATATACCCTTATCATGAATGGATTGTCTCATATTTTCCCCTCAAATTAACGGACTATCAACTTCTTAGTTTTACCTATTTAAAATATATTTATTGGAAAAGGACCAAAAATATTACGACCCAAAATTCTAACAAGGGATTGTGATGGCACCTAATACTGCTTGCTAGGCAGGCTAACACTTAACAATAATAGAGGAGCAAGACTAACATATAATTGCATAATATCAAAAATAAAGGTAAAAGCTCTGTAGAACATAATAAGCCTAAACCGAGTACTGTCTAATCAACTCCCCAAGATCTAGTGTCACAGAGTACATGAGCTACTAGAGTACTAAATACAATATCAGAAAAGGAGTAGTGTCTCATATAATTTAATAATAATAATAAATAAAAGGATGATGACTCCAAAGTTTGCGAACGAGGGCACAACACTACCTCGAGTCTCCAGAAGTCCAACTAGTCGCCCCTCTGAACACTGCTAGGGCTCATGCTTAGATCTGCACAAGAAGTGCAAAAATGTCATATGAATATAATTGACCCAATGTACTCAGTAAGTATCGAGTCTAACCTCGACGAGGTAATGATGAGGCTATGAAGAGACGCTTACTTATAAACTTGTGCAAGTAATAAGCAGAAAGAAATAAAAATAGAGAGACGATTAAAAGAATAAGTTCAGATAAGAGAATAAATAACAAGGTTCACGAAATAACAACACTGCATAACCTTAAGATACAAACACCACAGAAGAGAAGCATTAAACAAAAAATAATCTCAAGACATAATATTTGTTGTGGCGCACAACCCAATCTAACCTCAATACCGTTGCAAAGTACAACCCGGTCGAATCTTAATATTGTTGTGACATGTAACCTGATCCAACTAATATACAGTTACAGCGTGTAACCCAATCCAATCTCAATAACAGTCCGCTTGGAAACACCCAAAAAGCAACAAACATGACAAGGAGCACAACATAATATCGTTGAGAAAACGAGCATGCAAAATATACCAAGGAAAGGATAACCATATAGACATTTCAGCATTTCAACATTTCAAGAAAAATTTTGAAGATATCAAGGCCAAAAATATTTGCCAATAACATGTAAGAAATCAAGGAGTCTCACCATTCAATAGAACGTAAGGGAGTAACACACGAATTAGGCAAGGATATGAATAAACACTTACACATGCATGCTTTAACCCATGACAAATGTATATACACTTGTTATCATGCATATATGCCGTCCCCAATATAATTAGCACATAACAAGTAAGAAATTTACGACATAATTCCCTCTAATCAAGGTTAACCACGAAACTTACCTCATTTCAGAATAATCAACAATTTAGGACCGGTTTCTCTACAAAATAGGCCTTCAAACAACTTAAATTTATTCAAACCTTAATCAAATAGGTCAAAACGAGCTTTAGAAACTAGTCTAGTATCAAAAAAGTTTGATCTTTAACATATTTGGAAAAATCAATAAAAAGTCAAACCAGGCTCACTTGGTCAATATTCAAAATCATGACCTAATCCCGATTACCCATTAACCCCCGCATCCAAATATGTGACTTGCTTTGAGATCCGACCTTAATTCAAGGTCTAAATATCTAGAAAAATATCTTAAGTTTCTACAGAAAATTCTATTTCTACTCTATAAAATCCAAGATTCTTGGATAAAAATCTATAGAAGGTAATAAAAATTAATCAAAAACAAGCTAAATTTACTAACCCTTGAGGTTGGGAAGAATATCCTCTCAAAAATCGCCTTCTCATGTAGTCTAGGTCTAAAAAATGAAATAAAATGAGCTAATCCTGAAATTTCTATTATCTCAACTGCGGATATCCCAATTATGAACTATTGTTCACAATTGCTTAGCTCGCAAAAGTGAACCAGTGGTCGCAATTACGAAGAGGCGGCTGAGACACTAAAGTCGCAAATGCAACACTCGCTTCGCACATTGCAAATGCAGTCTTAGCTTCTTAATTGCAAAGTTGGCCTTCCCAGACTTTGCAAATGCGAGGTGTTATTCTCAAATACGAGCAAGCAACTCATCACAGTTGTGATGATTGCAGCACCACCAACTCCAAGACTTATCAAAACAACCCGAAATTGGTCTGAAACTCACTTGATCTCCTCGAGACCAATCCAAATATTCAAACAAGTATATAAATCCTACACGAACTCGCTAGTATGTTCAAAACATCAAAATAACATCAGGATCAAGAATCAACCTTCAAAACTCAAAAAATTTTAACTAATCATAAGTTCAAATTTTAACTTTCAACAATAAGCACTAAAATAGCCTCAAATCACCCGGGACCCAAACACAACATATGTATAAGTCTGAAATCAATATACGAACCTATCAGAATTGTCAAAATACTGATCCAAGATTGTTTACCAAGAATATTGGTCGTGGTCAACTCCAACAACTTCAAAGCTCTAGAATCAAGATTTCTATATCAAAACACATATAAACTTTTCGAAAATCGAAACGAGCCATGAACACAAGTCATAAATTATCAATTGAAGCTATTCAAGGTCTCAAATCACGAAACGAAAAACTAGAACTCAAAATGACCTATCGGGTCGTTACATTCTCCACCTCTAAAAGAAACGTTCGACCTTGATGCGACATAGAAATGAACCTAATAGGTAAAGAAATGTTAATATCTACTCCTCGTATCGATCTTGGACTCCCAAGTAGCCTCCTTAGTCGGCTGTCAATTCCAAAGCACTTTCACGAAAGAAACATCTAGAACATGCTGACGTCTCCCAGGTAGCCTCCTTAGCCGGCTACATTAGTTGTCGGTTCTTCTTCATAACTCAAATTCTTATCAAGATGCACCTTGCTGACATCTAGAACATGCGATTTATCTTTATGATACTTTTAGAGCATAGCAACATGAAATACTGGATGAACTTTCGTAAGACTACGAGGCAAATAAAGTCTATGTGACCTCCCCAACTCTCTCTAACACCTCAAATAAACCAATAAACCTCGAACTCAACTTGACCTTCTTCCCAAATATCATCACACCCTTCATAGGCTAAACTTTTAAAAGTGCATTTTCGCCCTCCATGAAAGCCACATCACGGACCTTCTTGTCTGCATAACTCTTCTGCCTACTCTATGTTGTTTGGAAACTTTCACGAATCAACTTCACCTTCTCCAAATCATCATGAACCAAATCCGTAATCAACATCCTAGCCTTACCAAGATCAAACCAACCAATACGAGAACAACACCTCCTACCATATAAAGCCACATACGGCGCCATATGAATGTTGAACTAATAGTTTTTACTATAGGAAAACTCTATCAATGACAGGAACGGATCCCAATGGCCTCAAAATAAAAAACATAGGCCCTTAACATATCCTCAAGAATCTGAATGGTTTGCTTGGACAGGCCATCTCTCTACGGGTGAAATGCAGTACTCAGCTCCATGTGCGTGCCCAACTCTCGCTAATCCAAAAGTGCGATGTGAACTGAGTGCCATAGTCTAAAATGATCGAAATAGACAAATCGTGCAAATGAAAAATCTTTCTGATGTTGATATGAGACAACCTCTCTGAAGTGTAAAAAGTCATCATCGGAAAAAAATGCATATATTTGGTCAATTTATTCACAATGAATCACACAATATCAAACATACTCAAAGTTCGTGGTAAGCCTACTACAAAGTTCATAGTAATATGCTCCCATTTCCAATTCGGTATCACCAACCTCTAAGTTAAACCACTTGGTTTCTGATGTTCATATCTCACCTATTGACAATTCAAACACTGTGAAACATGTCCAATAATGTCCTTCTTCACCTTCTGCCACTAGTAATGTTGCTTCAATTTGTAATACATCTTTGTGGAACCTAGATGAATAGAAGACAGTGAACTATGAGCCTCCTCAAGAATCAACTCCATCAAAAAATCAACATTACGAACACAAATTCGACCCTGAAGTCGTAATACACCAATATCCCCAATCACTACTTTCTTCACGCCACCTTGCTACACTGCATCCTTCAACACCAACAAGTGTGAACCGCCATACTTGTGAGCCATAATACACTCAAAAAAGAATGATTGTGCAACAACACAAACAAGAACCCTACCAGGCTAAAAAATATTCAATCTCACAAATATATTAGCCAAGGCCTGAACATCCATAGCCAAAGGCCTCTCCTCAGCTGGAATAAATGTCAAACTATTCATACTCTCTAGCTTCCTACCCAAGGCATCGGCTACCACATTTGTCATCCCCGAATGATACCATAGTCTTTCAACAACCCCAACCACCTCTACTGCCTCAAATTCAAATTCTTTTGCTTGAACAAGTGTTAAAGGCTCCAATGATCAGTTTAAACCTCACATGATACGCCATAAAAGTAGTGCCTCCAAATCTTAAGCGTGTGCACAGTAGCTTCCAACTCCAAATCATGAACATGATAGTTCTTCTCACGGGTGGTCTTCAACTGACAAGATGCTTAGGCAATCACCCTACAATCCTGCATCAAAATTGCACCAAGCCTAATGCGCGAAGCATGACAATACACAGTATAAGGCCTTGAACCTATGGGCAATACCAACAGTAGAGTTGTAATAAAAGAAACCTTGAGCTTCCGCTAACTCTCTTTACACTCATCAAACCACATGAAAGGAGCACCATTATAAGTCAAAATTGGTAATTTGATCAGCAATATATGAAAATCCCTCAGTATAACGACGATAGTAGCCCGCCAGACCTAAGAAACTCCAAATCTCTACAGCTGAAGTAAGTCTAGGACAATTCAAAATCGCTTCAATCTTCTTAGGATCAACCTTGATACCATTACTAGACACAACATGACCCAAGAATACAACTGAGTCCAACCAGAACTCACATTTTGAAAACATGGCATATCGTTGATGATCTTTCAAAGTCTGAAGTTCAATCTGCAAGTGCTGCTCATGCTCCTCTCTGTTACAAGAGTAAACCAGAATATCATCAATGATACTGTCACAAAGGAATCCAAATAAGGTTATATAACTCGGTTCATCAAATCCATGAAATTCATTAGTGCATTAGTCAAACTAAAAAATATCACCAAGAACTTATAACTGCCATAGTGATTCCTAAAAGTTGTCCTAGGGATATAAGAAGCCCTAATCTTCACCTGAGGATAGCCAGCTCTCAAATTAATCACAGCACACCTTGGAACCTTGAAGCAAACAAATCATCAATACGAGGCAATGAATACTTGTTCTTAATTGTAACCTTGTTCAACTATCGAGAATCAATGCACATCCTTATAGAAATATCTTTTTTCTTCACAAACAACAGTGGCGCACCCCAAAGAGATACACTCGGTCTAATGTATCCCTCATTAAGCAAATCTTGCAACTTCTCCTTCAATTCCTTTAACTTAGTTGGAGCCATATAGTACGGCGGAATAGAAATGGTTGAGTTCTCGAAGCCAAATCAATACAAAAGTCAATATCCCTATCAGGTGGCATGCCCGAAAAATCCTCTGAACACACTTTCCATGCTCTCAGCCTTCATACTCAAAGCATTGGCCAAATGGTGTTATCATAGTCCTTTAGCAACTCTAACCACCTCCGCTGCCTCAAGTTCAGATCCTTCTGTTTGAATAAGTGCTGGAGACTCTTATGATCTGTGAATACCTCACAAGACACGCCATAAAGATAATTCCTCCAAATCTTCAATGCGTGAACAATGGTTGTCAGCTCCAAATCATGAACATGGTTATTCTTCTTATGGGTTCAACTGACACGAATCATAAGCAATAATTCTACAATCCTGCATCAACACACACTCAATGCCAATCCATGAAGTATCATAATAGACTGTGTAAGAACTTGATCCCGAAGGTAAAAATAGAACTGGAGATGTAGTCTAGGCAGTCTTGAGTTTCTGAAAGCTCTCCTCGCACTCATTAGACCACTTGGGCACGTTTCTGGGTCAATCTAGTCAAAGGTGCAGTAATGGACGAGAAACCCTCCACAAAACGGTGATAATACACAGCCAACCCAAGAAAACTTTAGATCTCAAAAGCATAAGACAGTCTGGGCCAACTCTGAACTACCTCAATCTTCTTTGGATCTACCTTGATCCCCTCACTGGACACCACTCGACCCAAGAATGCCACTGAGTCAAGCGGAAACTTGCACTTGGAAAATTTAGCATATAGCTTCTTCTTCTTCAAAGTAATATGGAGCACGACCCTCAGTGCTCATGATCCTCCTGACTATGTGAATACACAAATATATCATCAACAAACACAATGAAGAATAAATCAAGGTACGGCTAAAAGACATTGTTCATCAAGTGTATAAAGGTTGTTGGGTATTGGTCAGCCCAAAAGAGATCACCAGAAACTCATAGTGACCATAGCGGGTCCTGAAAGTCGTCTTCAGAATATCTGAATCCCGAATATTCAAATGATGGTAACACAATCTCAAATCAATCTAGAGAATACCCTAGCACCCTCAAGCTGATCAAACAAATGATCAATACGTGGTAGTGCGTACTTGTTCTTGAGAGTAACCGTGTTCAGTTGCTTGTAGTCAATACATATCCTCATAGAACCATCCTTCTTCTTCATAAATAGAACTAGTGTACCCCACGCGACACACTAGGTCTGATAAAACCCTTATCAAGCAACTCCTGAAGTTGTTCCTTTAATTCCTTCAACTCCATTAGTGTCATGCAATATGATGGAATAGAGATGGGTTGAGTGCCCGGCATCAGGTCAATACCAAAATCAATATCCCTGTCAGGTGGCATGCCTAGCAGGTATGTAGGGAACATATCTGGGAAGTCCCTCACTACCAGAACTGACTCAACGGTAGGAGTATCATCACTAATATCCCACACAAAGGCCAGATACGCCAAACACCCCTTATCAACCATTCTTTGATCCTTTAAGTATGAAATCTGGGAACACGATCCATGGAGCCTCTCCACTCCAACCTCGCGAACCCCGACATCACCGACGTCACAGTCTTAGAGTAGAAATATGGAATGGTGTGATATGGCAACAACCAATCCATGCCCAAAAGCACATCACAATCAACCACTCTAAGTAGTAAAAGATCAACTGTGGTCTCATAACCTCCAATGGTCACCACACACGACCGATATATACGGTCTACCATAATAGAATCACACACCAATGTATATACATGAACATGCATAATTAAAGAATCACGAGGCATATCCAAATAAAGAGCAAAGTATGACACATATGACTAAGTGGAACCAGGGTCAAATAACATTGAACCCTCCCTATGGCACACTGAAACAATACATTTAATCACGGCATCAGAAGAAACTGCCTCTGGCCTAGCTGGAAATGCATAGAAACGGGCATGACTAGCACTTGATCGACCTCCCCCTCTAGGGTGACCTCGAACTACCTGAGTCCCACACCTAGCAGGATGTGCGGGTGGTGCAGCTGCTGGTGCTGAAATCATAGGTTGTGAGCTCTGTTATGGAACCCTGCCAGGAAGTCTGAGGCAATCCCTCTTGAGATGACTCAAGTCTCCACACTCATAACAACCTGACCTTGGAAGACCCTAATAACCCGAGTAACTACCTGTAGAACCCTGAGCAGATGGAGCACGGTAGGAACTATGTGCCGGAAAAACACTGAATGACGACTGTAATAGGGGAGCACTATAAGAATTGTGGCTAACTAAGGAACCACATTGAATTTGACTAGCTGCCTGAGCGGTCCAAAAAGGACGAACTCTGTTGTAATATGACTAGCCTCCAAATGAGGCACTGCTGAAACCACCAGAACCACGAGGCCTTTTGGCCTCCCGCTACTCACGCTCAAGCCTGTGAACCTACTCCAAGCGTCTATTTTGCATGCAGCAGCACTTTTGCGGATAAGGCCCACAAGTTATCATAAAGTCTCCCCATTACAACTGCCTTTTTCTTAGGAGCCGAATATTTCCCATCTAAGAATCTTTGATTGTGAGATAAATGTTCCGATTGCTCCACCACAATGCATACAAATGGGTCCCCAAAGAAGGTTGGGGATATATGTTGGGTATGAATCTACTTCTATTGTAAAATATTTGGAACCTATGACTGGAGATTTATTTATGACAATATTTTATGATTGTCATTTTTATAAATCAGTATACCCAATATTTGGGGGAGAAGATAAGAATATGAAAAAGGAGATAGATTTGAATGCATTATCATTATCTCATTTAGATCCTCGAATAAATCAATGTGAACAAGAGTTTCAAAAGATAAATCATTTGCAAAGTATTGCAAATCAACAGCTAGATGCATTCACTAACATACCAAGGGTGACAGTCACATATTCCAGGTATCAATGCTCCAATTCGATTTGAAATCCCATCAGGACAATCAATTAAAGCAAATGAGTTTAATCCACGCTTGAAACGTGGTAGCCCAATCAGTTATAAAGATAAAAATTCTCGAAGAAAAAAAGGAGCAAATGATCAAATTGATCATAATACGAAGGTAGTGGCTCAAGAAGAATCCCGAGACATAATAAATCATACGACCTCAAGGGAGGTCGAGGTACCTGAAAATAATGAGAATGAAGAGATTTCAATAAGTTATGTCTTAACGAAAAAAAATATGGAACCGAAATAATATTGTTATCGATAAAGTTTTTGCTTACAATGTTGCTGTTGAAATAATACAACAAGATAAGGATCTTGAATTAAAATTTCTCGATGAATATAGACAGAGAAATTATCATGCAAAATAGAAAGATACTATCCAGGAAGAATTAACTTCACTTGGAAAACATGAAGTCTTCGGACCTATAGTTTGAACACCTGAAGGTATAAAGCCAGTAGGATAAAAATAGTTTGTGTGCGAAAATGAAATAATAAAAATAAAGTCGTCAGATATATAGCGCGACTTGTGGTACAAGGATTATCACAAAGACCTGGCATTGATTATATGGAGACATATTCTCCTGTGGTGGATGCTATCACGTTCAGGTATCCTATAAACCTGGTAGTGCATAAAAAAACTTGATATGCGTCTAATGGATGTTTTCACAGCCGATTTGTATGGCTCATTAGATAATGAAATTTTTATGAATATCTCTAAAGGATTTAAAATTCCTGAAGCATATAAAAGTTTTTAAGAAACTTGTTCAATAAAGCTTCAAAAATCGTTATACGGATTGAAACAGTCAGGGCGCATGTGGTATAATCGCCTGAGTGAGTACCTATTAAAAGAAGGGTACAAGAATGATACCATTTGTCCTTCTGTCTTTATAAAAAGGTCTTGATCTGAATTTGTTATAATCGGTATGTATGTTGATGATTTAAATATCATTGGAACTCCTGGGGAACTTCCAAAAGCAGTAGACTGTTTGAAAAAATAAATTGAAATGAAAATTTTTGGAAAGATAAGATTTTGTCTTGGTCTGCAAATTAAGTATATGAAACATGGAATTTTTGTCCATCAACTAACCTACATCGAAAAGATCTTAAAGTTATTCTATATGGATAAAGCACATCTATCGAGTACTGTCACGACCCAAAAATCACTAGTCGTGATGGCACCTAACTCGACCCGCTAGATAAGCCAATTGACAGACAAAACAAGCCAAATGAAATTGTAGGAAAAATAATGAAGAAATATCTGAACTTTTACAAATTTCCCAAGAGCTGGTAGTACAAAACATGAGCTTCTAAGATTTTGAATTTACAAGTTGATACAATTAATTACATGATATGTTGAAAACTACATAAACAAACTAAAAAAATCAAAATCTACCAAGTATAAGTAGCGGCTATATCCGGAATGCACGAACATCTTCAGGGTCAGCTCCTGACATCGTCAGCAGCTCCGCTCCAAAAGTCTGCATACAAGGTGCAGAAGTGGAGTATTGTGATGACCCAGAAGGTCATCTTATAGGTTAAGACTCCATTCCGGGCTCATTAGCCTTGAAAAGATTTATTTTATTTACCTCGATTTACGTGCACAGTCCGAGCGTGAATCCGGAAAGCCTTTATGTGGAAATATAAGAAATAATAATTTTTAGAGTTAAATTTTTGGTTTTAGTTGACTTTAGTGAATATTTTTAGTAAACAGACCTGAATCTGTGTTCCGACGGTCCTGGGAGGTCCGTAGTAAAATATGGGAGTTGGGCATATGCCTAGAATTGAATTCCGAAGTCCCTAGCTTTAGAAATCAATTTTTGAAGAAAATTGTAATGCTGGATTTTAAAGGAAATAAAGAAATGAATTAATGTTTGAAATCGTTGGTATCGGGCCCATATTTTTGTTCCAGAGCCCGGTATAGGTTTGTTATAATGTTTAAGTACTATCTGTGAAATTTGGTGGAAATCGGAGTTCATTTGACGTGATTCAGACGTCCGGTTGAGAAAATAGTGAATTTGAAGTATTCTTGAGAAAATCATGAGTTTTGAGGTTAAATTCGTAGTTTTAGATGTTATTTTTGTGATTCAATCGCATGAGCAAGTCTGTATGATGTGTTTAGACTTGCGTGCATGTTTGGTTTGGAGCCCCGAGGGCTCGGGTGAGTTTCGGATAGGCTACGAAGTGTTAAGACTTAGAAAAAAACTCAGCTGGTGCATCTGGTGTCTGTCACCAGGCCTCCGATCTCGCAATTGCGAGATCAGGCTTCACAATTGCGAAGTTATCAGGCCTGGGAAATGCGATAATTTTGTCGCAAATGCGAACAATTCCTGGGAAGGCCATCCTCGCAAATGCGAGTTTCTGGCCGCAAATGTGAAGGCCTCCAGAAGTCGCAAATGCGAAACCTTTCTCGCAAATGTCTAGTGCAACAGCAATTCCAAGGGTTCGCCATTGCGAACCCCTAATCACATTTGCGATAACCGCATCCTGTTAAGTGGGATTGTAGGCGGGATTTTCACTCATTTTTCAATTCTCTCAAACCCTAAACCTCCATAGGCGATTTTTCAAAGACTCAAGCTTCTCCAAATCATAGGTAAGTGATTCCTAACTACTTTCTTTCAATCCTTTATAACTTTTTAAAAGATTTCAACCAAAAACCTAGAACTTTCATGGTAAAATTTGGGATTTTTGGGTAGAACTTAGGAATTTCAAAATTTTGGAATTTAGACCTCAAATTGAGGTCAGATTCCAAAACTAATTGTATATCCGGGCTCGGGGAAGAATCGGATTTTGGTCCGAACCTTGAGTTTAGACCAAGCGGGCATGGGGTCAATTTTTGTCTTTTGATAAGATAACAAAGGAAAACCATAGTTTTTCATTAAAGTTAATTCCTTTAGAAATAATTAATGATATTGAACCAATTATGATTAGATTCGAGCGGGTTAGAGGCAAATTCCAAAGGAAAGGATGTGATTGAGCAGTGAGTGGCCTGCGGAACTGAGGTAAGTGTTTGGTTTAACCTTGACTTGAGGGAATATGAATCTCCAACTTAAATGCTATGTGAAATTTCATGTGTGTGGTGTATAGGTGAGGTGACGAGTATCTATGCAGCACCAAATTATCTGTTTAACATGATCCCTTCCCCGGTTCCAATTCACTATATTCATGTCTTGATTGTTTTCGTGATTTCGATGCCTCCATGTCTACTTGTTTTTGTCAACTTGTTGTTAAATATTGTTTCACGTATTTGGAAGTGTTAGTTGATCCCTTGTCTTCATTGTGGTACAAAAAGGGTTGAGTTGATTGACAGTGCTTTACGATACACTCCTGTTGGTTTCATTGTGAAATGATAATTGATGAAGTTCATGAATAGTACAGCTTTCTGCTTACAATTGTTGAGACATAAATATTGTGAAAGGCTTTGACCTAAATTTTGAAATCTTTGTTATAAATAAAGATATGTGATTGTCTGGTGAGAGCGGGTTGCACGCCGTAACAAGGAGTAATAAGGGAGGACAGGTGGGATCGGGTTGCACGCCGCAAAAGGAGAAATAATGATGATATATATAGGGAGGAGCAATAAGGGTGGATAGGTGGGAGCGGGTTGCGCGCCGAAGCAAGGAGCAACAAGGGAGGATATTCATGTTTTACTGATTATATGATAAAGACTGGAAAACTTACTGTTTTATTCTATTGTTCCCATACTCTGCTTTTACCGTTATTTTAAATTGAAACTTCGAAATTTTCGTGAGGATTGGTTATAGCTGAAATCTGGAAAAGTTAACCGAGTTGTTTTATTAATTGTTGCAAGTTACTGTTTAATTAGTTTATTATTCCCTTCTTGCTTTATTATACATTGTATCCAGGTTATGCAATAAATGTCCCGCCATAGCCTCGTCACTACTTCGTCGAGGTTAGGCTCGGTACTTACCAGTACATGGGGTCGGTTGTACTAATACTACACTCTACACTTCTTGTGCAGATCCAGGTACCGACCAGAGCTAAGTTGAAGTACTAGTTTTATACTATTTGCACGGAGACACGAGGTAGATCTGCTGGCGTCCGCATATTCCTGGAGTCTTCTCCCATATATTCATTTACTGTTTTACTTGGTTCAAAATAGACACATGTATTTTCTTTCAGTCAAATACTTGTAATATTCTTTAGTAGTTCGTGAATTGTGACTCCAGACCCTGGGTAGCTAGATATTATAATTAGCTTCGAGTTTCGTTTTATTATGTCTCACAATACTCGACATTCGTTTATTTGATAATTTAGACCTAATATTATACTTTAATTGTTTTAAACATCCCTCTAACATTGGCTTGCCTAGCAAGTGTGGTGTTAGGCATCATCACGATCCCGAGGATTGGGAATTTGGGTCGGGACAAGTTGGTATCAGAGCACTAGGTTTCCTAGGTCTCATAATTCACGAACAAGCCTAATAGAGTATAAGAGATCGGTACAGAGACGTCTGTACTTATCTCTCTGAGGCTATAAAGTTAGGAACAAACTCAATTTTTATTTCTACTCTATCGTGCGATTCTTGTCATCTCTAATACTGATTGAACTCTTCTATTCTCTCACAGATGGCGAGAACACGTGCTTCCTTTTCTGTTGACCAACAGTCAGGTCCTTCAGCAGCAGTAGCTCCTACTAGGGACCGAGGCAGGGGCAGGACTCAGCCCATTGCTCAGGCAGCAGCCCCAACTACGGAGCCCCAGATAGAGATTGATGAGGGGGATCCAACTCAGACCGTTCCAGCGGGACCAGATCAGGTCCCAGAGGGGTTTATTGCTACCCCGGTGCTTCAGGATGCTTTGGTTCGATTAGTAGGCCTTATGGACAGTGTAGCCTAGACTAGCGCACTCCCCGTGGCAGCAACCGTATCTCAGGCTGGAGTAGGGGTCCAGACTCTTGCTACCCACACTCCTGATAAGACTACTCCACATATTCAGACCCCAGCAGCCAATCCAGCTGGGGTAGTTCAGCCAGCTGTTGCAGCACCGCTTGTTGATGGAGCAGCTATATCCTCCGATGCTTGGTGGATTCTGGACAGGTTTATTGAGCTTTTCCCTGTTCATTCCAGTGGTGCTACTTCAGAGGATCCTCATGAATATCTTGATACCTGTCATGAAGTTCTTTAGAACATTGATATTTTGGAGACCAATAGGGTCGACTTCGTCGCTTTTCAGATAACTGGTTCCGCCAGGAAATGGTGGAGGGATTATTTGTTGACTAGACCAGCTGGGTCACCTACTTTGACTTGATCAGTTTTTGCATCTCTTTTTGGAGAAATTTTTGCCTATCACTACTAGAGAGGAGAATCGTCGTCATTTTGAGAGACTTCAATCGGGCAGCATGATTGTCACCCAGTATGAGAATCACTTTGTGGATTTGGCTAGACATGTTATTCTTTTGTTTCCCACAGAGAGAGAGAGGGTCAGGCAATTTATTGAGGGCCTTGCTCAGCCCATCAGGTTGCAGATGGCTAAGGAGACGGGGACCGAGATTTCCTTTCAGGATGCGGCCAATGTGGCCTAGAGTGTTGAGACAGTTCTCGGGATGGGAGGTCAGGGGTCAGACAAGAGGCCTCGCCAATCTAGGGGATTCAGCGGTGCCTCATCTAGAGGCAGGTTAATTTCAGCAGAGGCCATTTTTCCAGGCCATTCCATTCAGCACTTCAGGCTTCACATGGTACTTTCGGTGGCCGTGGTTCTTATACGCCTCCTTCTGCTCAGTCAGTCTATAGTGCTCTATGAGCTCCTATCATAACACCTCCTCTGTAGAGTTATTATCGTGCTTAACCGGCTCGTCAGGGTCAGCCTCTTTATCAGGAGGGATTCTTTGATTGTGGTGAATATGGGCATATTTAGAGAGCTTGTCCGAAGTATTCGGGTAATCAGCTTCAGTACCAGGGTTCTCATGCCAAAGTTCCGGCACTAGCTGCAGCACCACCTGCCCAACCAGCTAGGGGTAGGGGTCAGGTAGCCAGCGGTAGGGGCCAGATTGTTAGAGGTGGAGGTCAAGCCGCTAGGGGTGGAGGCCAGCCAGCTAGAGGTGGAGGTACGCCTATCAGAGGTCCTCCCAGATACGTGGTTCATGGTAGGGGGCCCAGCCCCGATTATATGCATTTCCAGCTAGAGATGTTGTTATCACAGGTACCATTTCAGTTTGCAATAGAGATGCTTCAGTTTTGTTTGATTTGGGGTCTACTTATTCTTATATGTTATCATATGTTTGCCTCGTATTTGGTTGTTGCCCCTGATTCCTTAAGTGTCCCTATTTATGTGTCTACGCCGGTAGGGGATGCTATTGTGGTAGACCGTGTGTATCGTTCGTGCGTAGTCGTTACTGAGGGTCTTGAAACTAGTGTAGACCTTTTGCTTCTTGACATGGTCGATTTTGATATCATATTGGGCATGGATTGGTTTTCACCTTATTATTCCATCTTGGACTGTCAAGCCAAGACAATTACATTAGCCTTGCCAGGGTTGCCTCGATTAGAATGGAAAGGGACTCCTGGTCATTCTCCCAACAGAGTGATTTCTTATGCCAAGGCTCGTCGCATGGTTAAGAAGGGATGTTTAGCTTATTTGGCTCATATCCGTGATTCCAATGCTGAGGTCTCTTTAATAGATTCGGTGCATATTGTTCGTGAGTTTCTCGGGGTCTTTTTAGCAGACCTGTCGGGGATGCCACCCGACAGGGATATTGATTTTTGCATTGATGTGGCTCCTTTCACTCAGCCCATTTCTATTCCTCCATACCGGATGGCCCCACCAGAGTTGAAAGAATTGAAAGAATAGTTGCAAGACTTGCTTGATAAGGGCTTCATTAGTCCAAGTGTCTCGCCCTGGTTGCACCGATTTTGTTCGTGAAGAAGAAGGATGGGTCGATGAGAATGTGTATAGACTACCGGCAGTTGAATAAAGTCATCGTCAAGAATAAATATCCATTGCTGAGAAATGATGATTTATTTGATCAGCTTCAGAATGCCAGGGTGTTTTCGAAAATTGATTTAAGATCGGGTTACCATCAGTTGAATATTAGGGCGTCCGATGTTCCTAAGATAGCCTTTCGGATGAGGTATGGGCACTATGAATTTCTGGTGATGTCTTTTGGTTTGACTAATGCCCAAGCAGCCTTTATGGACTTGATGAATCAGGTTTTCAAGCCTCATTTGGATTCCTTCGTAATAGTGTTCATTGATGATATTCTAATATACTCCCGCAGCTGGGAGGAACATGAGTAGCACCTCCGGATAGCACTCCAGAGTTTGAGGGATAATCAGTTGTATGCAAGATTTTCAAAGTGTGGGTTCTGGTTGGATTCAGTAGATTTCTTGGGTCACATCGTATCAGTAGAGGGTATTCAGGTAGATCCTAAGAAGATAGAGGCAGTCAAGAACTAGCCTAGACTCACTTCAGCCACGAAAATCAGGAGCTTCTTGGGTTTGGCAGGTTACTATCGTCGGTTTGTGGAGGGGTTTTCATCTATAGCAGCCCAAATGACTAAATTGACCCAAAAAGGTGCCCCGTTCAAATGGTCGGATGAGTGTGAGGCGAGCTTTCAGAAGCTCAAGACAGCCTTGACTTCAGCACCGGTGTTGGTGTTACCATCAGGTTCAGGATCTTTCACGGTATATTGTGATGCTCCCGTGTTGGGCTTGGGGCGGTATTGATGCAAGACGACAAGGTAATTGCATATGCATATCGTCAGTTGAAAGTTCATGAGAAGAATTGTCTTGTCCATGACTTAGAGTTAGCATCCATTGTTCACGCATTGAAAATATAGAGGCATTATCTTTATGGTGTGCCGTGTGAGGTTTACACGGATCATCGCAGTCTCCGTACTTGTTCAAGAAAAAGGATCTTAATTTGAGACGGAGGAGATGGTTAGATTTATTGAAGGATTATGACATCACTATATTGTATCATCTGGGGAAGGCTAATGTGGTGGTCGATGCATTGAGTAGGAAGGTAGTGAATATGGGCAGCGTTGCATTCATTCCAATCTGTGAGAGACCATTAGCTTCAGACATTCAGACTTTGGCTAATTAGTTCGTGAGGTTGGATATTTCTCCCAGTCGTGTTTTATCTTGTACAGTCTCTCGGTCTTCCTCATTTGAGCGTATCAGATATTGGCAGGATGATGACCCGCATTTGATGGTCCTTAGAGACACAGTTCGGCACTGTGGTGCCAAGAAGGTTACAATTGGAGATAACGGTGTTTTGAGAATGCAGAGTCGTATATGTGTGCCTAATATTGATGCTCTTCGTGAGTTGATCCTTGAAGAGGCTCACAGTTCTAAGTATTCTATTCACATGGGTGCTGCCAAAATGTACCAGGACCTACGACAGTATTATTGGTGGCGAAGGATGAAGAAGGACATTTTTGCTTATGTGGATCATTGTTTGAATTGCCAGCAGGTGAAGTATGAGCATCAGAGACCCGATGGTTTGCTTCAGCAGATAGAAATTCCTAAGTGGAAGTGGGAGCATATCACTATGGTCTTCATTGTTGGACTCCCACGGACTCAGAGGAAGTTTGACACCGTTTGGTTTATTGTAAATATGCTGACTAAATCAGCACATTTCATTCCAGTGGCAGGTACTTATACTTCGGAGCGGTTGGCAGAGATATATATTTGAGAGATTGTTTGCCTTCCCATGTCTATCATTTCTGATCGGGTTATGCAGTTTACCTCGCACTTTTGGAGGGCAGTTCAGCGTGAGTTGGGTACACGGGTTGAGTTGAGCACAACATTCCATCCTCAGACGGACGGGCAGTCCGAGCATACTATTTAGATCTTGGAGGATATGATTCGTGCCTGTGTTATTGATTTTGGAGGTTCTTGGGATCAATTCTTGCTGTTAGCAGAGTTTGCCTACAATAATAGCTACCAACCAAGCATTCAGATGGCTCCCTATGAGGCATTATATGGTAGACGGTGCAGATCTCCAGTTGGATGGTTTGAGCCGGGAGAAGCTCGGTTATTGGGTACAAACTTAGTTCAGGAGGCCTTGGACAAGGTAAAGATTATACAGGACCACCTTCGTACAGCTCAGTCCAGGAAAAAGAGTTATGGAGATCGTAAGGTTCGTGATGTGGAATACATGGTATGAGAGAGGGTATTACTACGGGTATTACCCATGAAGGGTGTTATGAGGTTTGGGAAGAAGGGCAAGTTGAGCCCTAGGTATGTCGGGCCATTTGAGATTCTTGATAGAATGGGGGAGGTAGTTTATAGACTCGCGTTGCCTCCAGGGTTATCCTTAGTTCATCCGATATTTCATGTAGCTATGCTCCGAAAATATCATGGTGACCCGTCCCACGTGTTAGATTCAGCTCTGTCCAATTGAGCAAAGATTTTACCTATTAGGAGGAGCCGGTAGCCATTTTAGACCGGCAGGTTCATCAGTTAAGATCAAAGAGTTATCCTTCAATTTGAGTGCAGTAGAAAGGTCAGCCTGTTGAGGCAGCTACTTGGGAGTCCAAGTCAGACATGCAGAGTAGATATCCCCACCTGTTTTCCAGTTCATGTAATTTTCTATGTTCGTTCAAGGACAAACGTTTGTTTTAGAGGTGGAGATTGTGATGACTCAAAAGGTCATCTTATAGGATAAGGCTCCATTCCGGGCTCATTAGCCTTGAAAAGATTTATTTTATTTACCTCGATTTACGTGCGCAGTCCGAGCGTGAATCCGGAAAGCCTTTATGTGGAAATATAAGAAATAATAATTTTTAGAGTTAAAATTTTGGTTTTAGTTGACTTTGGTCAATATTTTTAGTAAACAGACCTTGATCTGTGTTCCGGCGGTCTCGGGAGGTACGCAATAAAATATAGGACTTGGGGTTATGCCCGAAATTGAATTCCGAAGTCCCTAGCTTTAGAAATCAATTTTTGAAGAAAATTGTTATGCTGGATTTTAAAGGAAATAAAGAAATGAATTAATGTTTGAAATTGTTGGCATCGGGCCCGTATTTTGGTTCTAGAGCCCGGTATAGGTTTGTTATAATGTTTATACTATCTATGAAATTTGGTAGAAATCGGAGTTTATTTGACGTGATTCTGACTTCCGGTTGAGAAAATAGTGAATTTGAAGTATTCTTGAGAAAATCATGAGTTTTGAGGTTAAATTCGTAGTTTTAGATGTTATTTTGTGATTTGATCGCATGAGCAAGTCCATATGATGTTTTTAGACTTACGTGCATGTTTGGTTTGGAGCATCGAGGGCTCGGGTGAGTTTCGGATAGGCTACTAAGTGTTAAGATTTAGAAAAAAACTCAGCTGGTGCATCTGGTGTCTGTCACCAGGCCGCCGATCTCACAATTGCGAGATCAGTTGCAAAGTTATCAGGCCTGGGAAATGCGATAATTTTGTCGCAAACGCGAACAAGTCTTGGGAAGGCCATCCTCGCAAATGCGAGTTTCTGGCCGTAAATGCGAAGGCCTCCAGAAGTCGCAAATGCGACACTTTTGTCGCAAATGCGAAGGCAACAGTAATTTCGAAGGGTTCGCAATTGCAAACCCCTGATCGCATTTGCGATAACCGCAACCTGTTAAGTGGGATTGTAGACGGAATTTTCAGCCATTTTCAATTCTCTCAAACCCTAAACATCCATAGGTGATTTTCAAAGACTCAAATATCTCCAAATTATAGGTAAGTGATTCCTAAATACTTTCTTTTAACCATTTACAACTTTGTACAAGATTTCAACCAAAAACCTAGAACTTTCATGGTAAAATTTGGGATTATTGGGTAGAACTTAGGAATTTCAAAATTTGGGAATTTAGACCTCGAATTGAGGTCGGATTCCAAATACAATTGTATATCCAGGCTCGGGGGAGAATGGGTAAATGGGTTTTGGTCCAAACCTCGAGTTTAGACCAAGCGGGCCCGGGATCAATTTTTGTCTTTTGATAGGAGAACATAGGAAAACCATAGTTTTTCATTAAAGTTAAATTCCTTTAGCAATAATTGATGATATTGAACCAATTATGATTATATTCGAGAGGGTTAGAGGCAAGTTCCAAAGGAAAGGTTGTGATTGAGCAGTGAGTGGTATGCAGAACTGAGGTAAGTGTTTGGTTTAACCTTGAATTGAGGGAATAGGAATCCCCAACTTAAATGCTATGTGAAATTTTATTTGAGTGGTGTATAGGTGAAGTAGAGTATCTATACACCGCCAAATTATCTGTTTAACATGATCCCTTCCCCGGTTCCAATTCACTATATTATTGTCTTTATTGTTTTCGTGATTTCGATGCCTCCATGTCTACTTGTTTTCGTCAACTTGTTGTTAAATATTGTTTCACGTATTTGGAAGTGTTAGTTGATCCCTTGGCTTCATTGTGGTACAAAAAGGGTTGAGCCGATTGACAGTGTTTTACAATACACTCCGGTTGGTTTCATTGTGAAATGATAATTGATGAAGTTCATGAATAGTACAGCTTTCTGCTTACAATTATTGAGACATAAATATTGTGAAAGGCTTTGACAAAAATTGTAAAATCTTTTTTTATAAATAAAGAGATGTGATTGCCTAGTGGGAGCGGGTTGCACGCTGCAATAAGGAGTAATAAGGGAGGACAGGTGGGATGGGGTTGCACGCTGCAACAGGAGAAATAAGGGTGATATATATAGAGAGGAGCAATAAGGGTGGACAGGTGGGAGCGGGTTGCGTGCCGGAATAAGGAGCAATAAGGGAGGATATTCATGTTTTACTGATTATATGATAAAGACTGGAAAACTTACGGTTTTATTCTATTGTTCCCATACTCTTGTTTTACCGTTATTTTAAATTGAAACTTGGAAATTTTCGTGAGGGTTGGTTATAGCTGAGATCTGGAAAAGCTAACCGAGTTGTTTTATTAATTGTTGCAAGTTACTGTTTGATTAGTTTATTATTCCCTTCTTGCTTTATTATACATTGTATCCAGGTTATGTAATAAATGCCCCGCCGTAGACTCGTCACTACTTCGTCGAGGTTAGGCTTGGCACTTACCAGTACATGGGGTCGATTGTACTGATACTGCACTCTGCACTTCTTGTGCAGATCCAGGTACCGGCCAGAGCTAAGTTGAAGTACTAGTCGATACTATTCACATGGACACATGAGGTAGATCTGTTGGCGTCCGCAAATTCCTGGAGTCTTCTCCCATATATTCATTTACTGTTTTACTTAGTTCAAAATAGACATATGTATTTTCTTTCAGCCAAATACTTGTAGTATTCTTTAGTAGTTCGTGAATTGTGACTCCAGACCCTGGGTAGCTAGATATTATAATTAGCTTCGAGTTTCGTTTTATTATGTCTCACACTATTCGGAATTTTTTTATTTGATAATTTAGACCTAATATTATTTTTTAATTGTTTTAAATATTGAATCCCTCTAACATTATCTTTCCTGGCAAGTGTGGTGTTAGGCGCTATCACGATCCTGAGGATTGGGAATTTGGGTCGTGACAAGTATGAGTACAACCGACCCCATGTACTCAGTAAGTATTTTGTCTAACCTCGTCGAAGTAGTGACGAGGCTTTTAGTAAAAATATGCTCACTAATAAAAGTTTGTACCAAAATCTAGCAATAGAACTATATTACAATATAATAGAATAGAGTATACGAAACAATTGAACAAAATAATAACAGAGTACGGGAAGAAATCATAATTCAACAGGTACCAATATCTCACCCCCAATCCTTTCCTTAGAGCGGAAACCAATAATTCACACTAATCACCTCAAAACTTTCATAATGTGAGAAATATGCTCAAAACATCAAATCCAACGACACTGCAACACCCTTCGTGCATTTATCTCGTCCTCACCAATTATGCGTAAACAGGATCGATTGAATGGCAGAAATACCGATAACAAAAATGACAAAATATGAAATACGCAAGTAGCAATGAAGAACGAGAGTGTACATAAGAACACCAGTAACAGACTAAGAAGATAACGTAGAGGTAATGACAACGATTAGGAAAAAGGGATGCAACTTTAACTAACTAGCATGGTGAAGGCATGAATATAGATATGACAAATAAGGAAGCAAACATATGATCTTTATAAGTTAGTAAGTAGAGACATGAAAGACTAACATGGAAGAAGACCTATACTTAAGTACAACAAAACAGATGACACGGATACAATCATAACAGCAGGAAGTAGGCATGATATTGGAAGCTTAAGCAAATAGAAGGCATGGTAACACGACAACAATTGTGATAGAGGATAAAGACAGAACAGTAATGACGATTCACATAAGAACCATGAATATGACAATAACAACTCAAGTTAAAGACATGAAGATATCTGCAAGAAAAGGATATCACAACATAATGCATGTCTCTCGTCTTCACTTACACGGAAACAACCTTCGTGCCATGAATTCGCAATAACATGAAAGCATAATAATATAAATGCAATGCCACGGCATCATCCTGCATGATTTTACTCACATAACTTGGCACGGCATCACCCTTCGTTCTTTTACTCACAAATGAAATGTCATGGTATCACCCTTCATGCTTTTACTCTCAATAATATGGCACGGCATCACTCGTCGTGCTTTTACTCTCGAAGATATGGCACGGCATCACCCTTCGTGCTTTAAACTCTCCTCACATGATAATGTATATACAATGGCACGGCATCACCCTTTGTGCTTTACACTCTTCCTTACCAAACATGTGTATAACAATGACAACAAGGCAAGGAACATAAATAACATCAAGGGGAGTGTTTAAACGAATAATCCAAATGAATCTCAATCACAACTTTCCAAGCCAACAATGGTTCGATAAACCCGCAAGAACCTTACTATTCAGGTATTTCCACAAATCTCACGAATAATCTACATCCCAAGTATAGAATCTAGTATCTCAAGAATATCGGTCGTAGCAATGTAATAATGATTACGCATAGTGATAACCGAGTTAAACACATCAAATGTATTCTCAGAATTCCATCAAATTTGATCAATTCATAATGAACTAAGTCTTAATTTATACATTTAATACTATAATTCTTAGTATCTAGGAATCAAGTAAGGCATGAAGCAAGAAGATCACGTGAATGTACAAGACATACTTTATAAAATAATTTCCCGAGCATGGTTAATCCTGGAACATGCATATATGCTCGTCACATCATATATGTATCACCCCCGCATGTGGCAAACAATGTCAAATAATAGGGAAAATTCCCTCAACAAAGTTAGGCAAGACACTTACCTCAATTCGGCTAATTTAATACTCAATTTAGCTTTTTCTTTACAAGATCCACCTCCCATCGTCTCGATCTAGTCAAAGACGACTTAAATACATCACACAATGCAAGGGAAAAATAATTTTAATTAATAAAGCTGTGATTTTTATTCAATTTCTAAAAAGTCAACAAAAGTCAACTCTCGGGTCCGCCCGGTCAAAACCCGGGTCCAAGGGTAGGTCTTGACTACCCATAGCCTCATGAGTCCATATGTGTATTTTATTTCCAAATCCGAGTCCTATTTGACTCTCAAATCCCAAATTTTTATTTTTCAAAGTTTTGACAAAATTCCCAAATTTTTCCCTTGATTTCTCATGAATTTGATGTTAAATCTAGTGTAAAATCATGAAATATAGTTGTGAATTCATTAGAGGCACTTACCCTATTATTTGGTATGAAAATACCTTCACAAAATCGCCTCCGATCGAAGCTAGGGTTAAAAATATATCAAATTGAAGCAAAGTCTCAGAATTCTCAGTATTTAGCAGGTTGCAGATGTCGCATTTGCGACAGGGGGTTCGCAAATACGACCCCCTCAAATGCAAACAAAGTATAGGTAATGCGAACTCGAGACTTTCTTGCTAAGGCCGCATTTGCAACCAAAAGCTTCGTAAATGCGAAAAAGGGGGCCATCGTGTCACGCCCCAACCTAGGGGAGGCACGACTGGCACTCGATACTGTATTCGATCGAGTTAGCCATTAATTTACTAGCTAACTAAACTGGGGGCCCAACAGATCGGGCAGCAAAACATCTGAAATACTAAGCCTGGACCATTAAGCTCATGACCTGAATAACAATAAGCCATATAAAAAAAGGTAGACAAGCCAAAATAATAAAGTACTAGCTGGCCGACGAGGCCGCGACTGAAGACATACATGCCTACACACATATATATACATGCCAAGCCTATGGTCTGGAGACTGAAAGCTGCAAAAAGAAACCCAGAATACTATGTCCACAATAGCCTCTAAGAGTGTCATAAGCGCTGTCGAGACAAGGCCCCGACTATACCCAAACTATACAACAAAAGTAACCATCCTATGGAAGCTCCAGGAAGAGGTGGTGGAGCTTACCAACTCACAGCTGAACCCCGGAATCCTAGCGGAGGGGTCGATTAGAGTCCCTACCTGGACCTGCACGCACGAAATAATGTAGTGTCCCCAGGCAACGGGACATCAGTACGAATAAAAATGTACTGGTATGTAAGGCAGAAAGTAGAATCATACATAGCTGATGTAAAAAGGGTAATAGAGATACCACCTGACACTGAAACTCTGATAGCCTCCATGGCCGACATCCGACCTCATAGTAATCAAATATGCATGGTATGCTCGTGTAATCGTATGTCATGAATACATATATATTGATGCAAATGCATGACATACCCAACCAAATGCTATCAATGGAGGTCTCTCCCGGTAGCTAACCGGTATCATATTGCCAACCTGTGGCCATCTGTACAATATATATAGTCTTTCGGGCAAATAGGCCCCTTACCTCCGATTATAGCTCGAAGTCCATGCATAATATGCCATGTATGATATGAACTTTGAATGCACATAATAGGCCATAACAAGAACTTAGCCAATCTTGGCTCATTGGTACTCTTGCTCTCATAATCTCATATCACCTTCATATCGCATATAAATGTCTCGTGGAACCTCATATGTTTTTTCGAATAAGCTTGAAAACTTAAATCGACTTTTAGAAAGATAACTTAACTCTGAAGATGTTCATAAAAAGTTTAAGGTGGTTCACTTAGTCCTTATACCTGATTTCTTGATAATTAGTAAAAGAAAGTATTTCAAAAATCAAGTGTTTTAGTAGTTTAAACATAAAAATTATATTTGAGATTCTTGGAAATTGACGTATCACTTTAGATATTTTTAAAATACAATTTAACAAGGAAGAAGGACTGATCGCAAATACTAAATGCCTTTATTTTTAAGTCACACAACCCAAAGACGAATAAGAATTCATATATATGGACATATAGTTAAGCAAGGCGACAAAATGACATATATAGATGTCGAATACCCTATTTAATCGAACGAGTAGAATATCAACCTAATAGCATCATGAAAATACTTCAGCTACGATCCCAATGCCTTTCACAGAAGGTCTTCCTAGCAATAGAATAGTAAAATATCACATTTGGCGTCTTAGGAATTTCCCAGAATTCGTGCTAAAAGGAAGGACGGAGATTAGCCTTAACATACCTTGTATATACTGTCCCAACCTCAAGCTATGCAAAAGTCATGACTCCTTAGTCTACAATAGGAGAAATGACACTATCGTTAGCGTTTAAGCGTCGTAACTATTATGTACCGACCACAACCTATTTTACGATGAAACGGACAGAACCTCCCCTATTTATATGACTTCCCACAAGTGAAAACAATCACTAAACAGCCCAAAAAAANCCTCTCCAACGAACGTCTGAATGCCGGTATTTCCTTCATGAACGTTGTTCCTTACGTCCTAAGCTTCGCAAACACTATATATATGCAGCTTAACGCACCTATAAACAGTTCGTAATTGAGTTTAAATCGGCAGATTTTCCATATGACCCTAACTTGACGAAACGTCCGTATAACTTTGTAAAAACGATCATAAAAGAGTCTGAAGATGATTACCTTGGCAAACCAAGTATAAATTTTGAAGAACCAGCAAGAAAAACAAATTGCTATCTTCCAAAAATAGCTTCAAACACAGCTAATAGAAGGGGAAAACGATTGCAAAGCGTAGAGATTGCGTTTCTAGGCACGGGGGCAAACTTTAACGATAGAAATCGTTAAAAACGCACCTTAATCACTCAACAACACCATGTAACCCTCTCTTCAGATTTCTCACTGTTTTGGGACGAAGATGAAATGTTTTGGGGTCTTAAAAGTCGGATTTTCCGACTTATACTACTTGTTTGACCCGACCCGGTTCGCGACCCGGTTTCAGCCCGGACAGTCCGTGGTAAAACAGTCATAACTTCTTACTACGATATCGGTTTGATGTGAGGTTTTTTTGGTTGAGAATTAGACTCGTAGACCTTCGATTAGGTAGGTTTTGGGTCCCATAAATCTTTATATATTGGAAGAAATGATCTGAAACATTTGACCCAAAGTTTAGAAAATATATTAGAGAAATTTACGATAACTTTTGCCGACCTTTATTTCGCAACTTGATTGACTCCAAAAATTAACATGTGACCAGTGTGATATTATAATACCTAATAACACATTATTATTAGCATATTAGACACTCTTAGTCTTATCCCACAGGAGCAAGTTAACTTAAACCTTCCGAGCGCGCGGGGTGCTACCCGAGCCATTTCTTTACCCAGAACCTTTGTTTAAGAGATTCCTTTGACCTAAAGATTTAGTTTAGTTCCTTGATATTACCACACATTTTTAGTCTTATTCTCCCAATGTGCTATACTCAATCATATATACCTAATATAACAATGCCACGTTACGTATTACGTAAGAGAAGAGAAAAAAATACATGGGGTCTCACAGTCTCCCCCCCCCCTTAAGAACATTCGTCCGCGAATGGGTCACGTCAATTCCTTGGTTTCATTTCTTTTCCGCTAATACGTTATTTGCAAGGCTATATTTTTTACATTTGCAAAGCATAAATCAAATTCTGCAGATTCCAACTACTAGGCTTCGTATAGCTATCTCGCAATAAGAAATTTAAATTGCACATTCAAGTCATTTAAAATCCAATTAAGTTGCTGTAAAGAAATAATTGCCAATTATTTAAATGCGACTCACCCTAAGTCGTAAATAGGTGGGGGTACTTCTTCCTTATTTCCTTCTCAGCTTCCCAGGTCATTTCCTCGATGTTGTTATTTCGCCATAACACTTTCACGGAAGCCACTTCTTTAGTTTGAAGCTTTCTTACATGCCGATCTAAAATAGCTACCGGTACCTCTGCATAAGATAAGTCTTCAGCAATGTGAATATCCTCAATGGGCGTAATACGTGAAGGATCTCCAATGCACTTCCGCAACATAGATACATGAAACACAGGATGGACTGCTTCCAATTCTGAAGGCAAATCAAGCTCGTACGCCACCCTACCAATCCTCCGAATAATCTTATACGGTCCAACATACCTGAGGCTGAGCTTCCCCTTCTTTCCAAATCGCATGACGCCCTTCATAGGCGATACTTTCAGGAAAACCCAATCTTTTACATCAAACTCTAAGTCTCGTCGTCGAACATCTGCATAAGACTTCTGCCGACTTTGTGCTGTACGCAGCTGATCTCTAATAACTTTTACCTTTTCCATTGCTTGCTGGACTAAATTAGGACCTAGCAACTCTGCTTCCCCGACCTCGGACCAACCGATCGTCAACCTACACTTCTGCCCGTATAGTGCTTCGTAAGGAGCCATCTGAATACTAGCTTGGAAGTTGTTATTATAAGAGAACTCAATAAGAGGTAGATGATCATCCCAACTTCCTTTAAAATCTAACACGCAGGCACGTAACATATCCTCAACTATCTGAATAGTACGCTCTGCCTGTCCATCCGTTTGCGGATGAAAAGCGGTGCTAAGATTTACCTGCGTGCCTAGACCCTTCTGAAAAGATTTCCAAAAATGTGCTGTAAATTGAGCCCCTCGATCAGAGATAATAGATAATGGTACTCCGTGAAGGCGAACAATCTCTCGAATGTAAAGCTTGGCATAATCCTCGGCTGAATATGTCGTCCTGACTGGCAGGAAATGAGAAGATTTTGTAAGCCTGTCAATAATTACCCAAATAGAATCATACCTTCGTGGAGTGCGAGGCAAACCAGTGATGAAATCCATATTTATCATGTCCCATTTCCATAACGGAAGCTCAATATACTGAGTTAGGCCTCCAGGCCTCTGATGTTCGGCTTTAACTTGNATCTAGGCCTCTGATGTTCGGCTTTAATTTGATGGCAGTTGGGACATTGGGCTACCATCTCCGCGATATCCTTTTACATTCTATTCCACCAATAGATCTGTCAAAGGTCCTGATACATCTTTGTTGCTCCGGGGTGAACTGCATATCTAGAATAATGGGCCTCCGAAAAAATCTTGACGCGGAGCTCTCCGATTGTCGGTACACATAAGCGGCCCTGGTATCTAATAACTCCATCTCCAGTTAGCTCAAATAAAGGTTGTCGCTGATGTGGAATACTTGCCCTCAGTTTTATAAGCTCAGGATCCTCGTGTTGTCGCTCTTTTACTTCAGTAACAAAAGAAGATTTTGCCGTATTCTGAACGAGAATGCGTCCACCCTCTGAGTCTACCAAACTCACCTGCAAACTAGCTAGCTGGCATAGATATTTGGTCATCTTGACCTTATCAACTTCAACATGGCTTAGACTGCCCGTGGACTTCCGGCTAAGGGCATCAGCAACAATATTAGCTTTGCCGGGATGATATAAAATATTAACATCATAGTCCTTTAGTAATTCTAGCCATCTTCTTTGTCGTAGGTTCAGCTCCCTCTGTTTAAACAAATACTGAAGGCTCTGGTGGTCGGTGAAAACATCAATATGAACTCCATATAGATAATGCCGCCAAATCTTTAGGGCAAAGACAACTGCGGCTAACTCAAGATCGTGCGTAGGATAGTTCTGTTCATGTTTCCGCAACTGTCTGGAGGCGTACGCGATAACCTTACCATGATGCATAAGAACACAACCTAGGACAATTCTCGAGGCATCTCAATATACAACATAACCCTCGGTGCCATCCAGAAGAGTCAAGACAGGTGCCGTTGTAAGCCTTTTCTTTAGCTCCTGAAAACTTTGTTCACATGCCTCAATCCACTGAAACTTAGCTCCCTTATGTGTCAGCTTCATCAATGGTGCAGAGATAGAGGAAAATCCCTCTACAAACCTTCGATAATACCCTGCCAAGCCTAAAAAACTACGAACCTCTGTCGGATTCAAGGGCCTCGGCCAAGTCATCACAGCTTCAATCTTTTGGCCATCAACCTTGATACCATCGCCGGTAATAACATGACCAAGAAAAGCTATAGAAGTTAGCCAAAATTCACATTTAGAGAATTTAGCATATAACCTGTAGTCCTGGAGAGTCTGTAATACAGCTCGCAAGTGGTCCGCATGCTCGGCTTCCGATCGTGAATATATTAGGATGTCGTCAATAAACACAATCACAAATTCATCCAAGAATGGTTTGAATACCCGGTTCATAAGATCCATAAAGGCTGCTGGGGCATTTGTAAGCCCGAAAGACATGACAAGGAATTCAAAATGGCCATACCTCGTCCTAAATGCTGTTTTTGGGATATCAATATCCCTGACTCGTAGTTGATGATAACCGGATCGCAAGTCGATCTTTGAAAAACATTTGGCNTGAGAGTCTGCAATACAGCTCGCAAGTGGCCCGCATGCTCGGCATCCGATCGTGAATATATCAGGATGTCGTAAACATAATCACAAATTCATCCAACAATGGTTTGAATACCCGGTTCATAATATCCATAAAGACTGCTGGGGCATTTGTAAGCCCGAAAGACATGACAAGGAATTCAAAATGGCCATACCTCGTCCTAAATGCTGTTTTTGGGATATCAATATCCCTGACTCGTAGTTGATGATAACCGGATCGCAAGTCGATCTTTGAAAAACATTTGGCACCTTGTAACTGGTCGAACAGGTCATCAATCCGTGGAAGAGGATACTTATTCTTGATAGTGACTTTATTTAGTTGCCTGTAGTCAATACTCATCCGCAAGGAGCCATCTTTCTTTCGAACAAAGAGCACCGGAGCACGCCATGGGGATGTACTTGGCCTAATAAAGCCTTTATCGAGCAAGTCCTTTAGTTGTTCCTTCAATTCCCTTAGCTCTGCAGGAGGCATTCTGTAGGGAGGAATGGATATAGTCTGCGTATCAGGAAGCAAATCTATAGCGAAATCGACTTCCCTTTCGGGGGGGATTCCTGGAAGCTCGTCAGGGAATACTGTCGGGAATTCATTCATAATAGGAACCAACTGAAGAGTCATTGGCTCCTTATCTATATCCCTGACATGAACCAGATGGTATATACAGCCTTTAGAAATAAACTTCCGAGCCCTAAGGTATGAAATAAACTTACCATTGAACGTGGCTGCATTACCTTTCCATTCAAGGACAGGCTCACCAGGAAAATGAAATCGGACCAACTTTGCACGACAATCAATATTAGCATAACAAGCTGCCAACCAATCCATACCCATAATGACATCGAAGTCTAGCATAACCAATTCAACTAAATCAACAGAGGTTGGACGGTCATTAATTAACATTGTACAACCTCGATAGACATGACTAGCTACAATAGAGTCGCCAACTAGCGTAGACACCTCAACTGACTGTGGAAACAACTCAGATCTCATGTCAAGCTTACCAGCAATAAATGGAGTACTATATGAAAATGTAGAGCCGGGATCTATCAATGCATAAATGGCATGAGAATGTACACCTGTGACAACGTCTGGGGATGCCTCTGAATCCTGTCGGTCTGTGAGTGCATAACAGCGGTTCTGGCCACCACTAGAACCTGAGGTGTCTCCTCCATATCTCCCCCTACCACAGCCCTGAGTAGGCTATGGACCTGGTCGGGGAGCACGGACTGAGGGCGAAAAGGTTGTTATGGATCCTGAAGGCTGAGTTGGTGTACCTCTACCTAACCCCGGGCACCGGCTAATAAAATGTCTTGTCTGCCCACAATGATAACATCCACTCGAACCCTGTCTACACTGCCCGGTGTGCAGATTATCTCACTGAGTACATGGAGGAGTAGGTTGTCTCATCTTTGCGGAACGCTCGTGTCGACGGCCCTCAGGTTGGCCTGAGCTCTGCCCCGGTCCTGACTGAATATAACGATCAAACTGCTGGCCCTGTATCTGTGGTGGGAAACTACCTGCTGACCGAGGTGGATANACCCCGGTCCTGACTGAATATAAGATCAAACCGCTGGCCCTATATCTGTGGTGGGAAACTACCTGCTGACCAAGGTGGATATCGATGGAGTGGGGGCCTAAAATCACCCCATGGCTCCCTATAAGACCCCATAGTACGAGCCCTCTTACTCTGCTCCCTATCTCTGCGAGTATCGCGAATTCGACGGGAAAGGTCCTCTGTAGTCTGAGCAAAAGCCTGTATGCGGGAAATATCTACATCATCCGATAGGGATGCTACCCTACAGTCTCTAATCAGATGATCCCCCAAACCATCCACATAATGATGAACTCTATCCCTCATGGTACGTACGATATCTGGTGCATACCTCGCCAAAGAATTAAACTTATGGGTATAATCCCTCACACTCATATCCCTCTGATTCAGGCTAAGAAACTGGTCAAGACGGGCCTCCCGAACCTCCCGTGGCAAATAATGGGCTAAAAACGCCTCAAAGAAGTCCTCCCATTCTGTTGGCGGAGCATCAGGTCCTCTAGATCTCTCTCATGCCTCATACCATAGGACAGTTATATCACGTAGTCGAAAAGAAGCCAACTCCACAGCCTCGGTGACGGAGGCATGCATCACCCTCAATACTCTATACATATGATCTATAAAGTCCTGGGGATCCTCAGTGGAACTGGATCTTGTAAATAATGGAGGGACCAAGTGAAGAAACTCTCGTACCGCCGAACTTCCTGTCCGATCTGTCCGGGCATTTGCTCCCGACTCTAGTTGTCTCTCATGAATAGAACCATCCTAGTCAGCAACTGAACTGCCTCCCTCATCCCCTGCTCCCCAGTATCTAATGGGGGAACAACAGGTGTTGGAGGTCATGTGTCTCTAGCTGCCTCAGGTACCAATGGAACTGGTGAGGCTGGGGGTATTGCATCTCCTTGGGCTCCAACAAGTGCTGGGGAAGCTAAAACTAGGGGTACTGGAGACTCACTGTGTGCCTCTAAGGGAAATCTATCCCTCTGACCCGATGGGGAACGACCGGTACTTTCCCCCGGATCCATACCTATCTCTCGTCGTGCCATCTCCTGAGCGTAGGTAGCCTGTTAGATAAGAAACACAAAGCACGATTTAAATTTCATATGTTCTTATAACTTCTCTCTATAGCACGATCTATTAATTGAAAGAAACGTAACCATTCCTAAATGCCTCATAGCCTCCTGATTATAAGTGTGGTGCACAACACACCCACTCTACTAGACACGGCTTGTGGACTCCCTGGGATACGACCTGTTCTGATACCAAGTTTTTCACGCCCCAAACTAGGGAAGGCACGGCTGGCACTCGATACTATATTCGATCGAGTTAGCCACTAAACATACTAGCTAACTAAACTGGGGGCCCAACATATCGGGCAGCACAACATCTGAAATACTAAGCCAGGACCGTTAAGGTCATGACCAGAATAACAATAAGCCATACAATAAAAGGTAGACAAGCCAAAATAATAAAGTACTAGTTGGCCGACGAGGCCGCGACTGAAGACATACATGCCTACACACATATATATACATGCCAACCCTATGGGCTGGAGACTAAAAGCTGCAAAAAGAAACCCAGAATACTGTGTCCACAATAGCCTCTAAGAGTGTCATAAGCACTATCGGGACAAGGCCCCGACTATATACAAACTGTACCACAAAAGTAACCATCCTACGAAAGCTCTAGGAAGAGGTGGAGCTTACCAACTCACAGCTGAAACCCGGAATCCTAGCGGAGGGGTTGATCAGAGTCCCTACCTGGACCTGCACTCACAAAACAACAATGCAGTGTCCCCAGGCAACGGGACATCAGTACGAATAAAAATGTACTGGATGTAAGGCAGAAAGTAGAATCATACATAGCTGATGTAAAAAGGGTAATAGAGATACCACCTGACACTGAAACTCTGATAGCCTCCATGGCCGACATCCGACCTCATAGTAATCAAATATGCATGGTATGCTCGTGTAATCGTATGTCATGAATACATATATATTGATGCAAATGCATGACATACCCAACCAAATGCTAGCAATGGCGGTTTCTCCTGGTAGCTAACCGGTATCATATTGCCAACTTGTGGCCATCTGTACAATATATATAGTCTTTCGGGAAAATAGGCCCCTTACCTCCGATTATAGCTCGATGTCCATGCATAATATGCCATGTAATGATATGAACTTTGAATGAACATAATAGGCCATAACAAGAACTTATCCAATCTTGGCTCATTGGTACTCTTATTCTCATAAGTACCTTTATATCGCATACAAATGTCTCGTGGAACCTCATATGTTTTTTTGAATAATCTTGAAAACTTAACTCGACTTTTAGAAAAATAACTTAACTCTGAATATGTTCATAAAAAGCTTAAGGTGATTCACTTAGTCCTTTTACCTGATTTCTTGATAATTAGTAAAAGAAAGTATTTCAAAAATCAAGTGTTTTAGTAGTTTAAACATAAAAATTATATTTGAGATTTTTTTGGAAATCGAGTATCACTTTAGAGATTTTTAAAATACACTTTAACAAGGAAGAATGACTGATCGCAAATACTAAATGCCTTTATTTTTAAGTCACACAACCCAAAGACGAATAAGAATTCTTATATATGGACATATAGTTAAGAAAGCCGACAAAATGACATATATAGATGTCGAATACCCTATTTAACCGAACGAGTGGAATATCAACCTAATAGCATCATGAAAATACTTCAGCTACGATCCCAATACCTTTCACAGAAGGTCTTTCTAGCAATAGAATAATAAAATATCACATTTGGCGTCTTAGGAATTTCCCAGAATTCGTGCTAAAAGGAAGGACGGAGCTTAGCCTTAACATACCTCTCCAACGAACGTCTGAATGCCGGTAGTTCCTTCACAAACGTTGTTCCTTACGTCCTAAGATTCACAAACACTATATATATGCATCTTATACGTACCTATAAATAGTTCATAATTGAGTTTAAATCGGCAGATTTTCCATATGACCCTAACTTGACGAAATGATCTGATACATTTGACCCAAAGTTTAAAAAATTTATTAGAGAAATTTACGATAACTTTTGCCGACCTTTATTTCACAACTTGATTGACTCCAAAAATTAACATGTGACCAGTGTGATATTATAATACCTCAAAACACATTATTCTTAGAATATTAGACACTCTTAGTCTTATCCCACAGGTGCAAGTTAACTTAAACCTTCCAAGCGCGCAGGGTGCTACCCGAGCCATTTCTTTAACCACGAACCTTTGTTTAAGGGATTCCTTTGACCTAAAGCTTTAGTTTTGTTCCTTGATATTACCACACATTTTCAGTCTTATTCTCCCAGTGTGCTATACCCAATCAGATATACCTAATATAACAATGCCACGTTACATATATTACGTAAGAGAAGAGAAAAAAACACATGGGATCTCACACATTGCAAATGCGGGATATTCTTCGCAAAAGCGAACTCTAGCCCAGGTTCACAAATGCGAGACTGCTTCGCAAATGCGATGCTGCATTTGTGACCAAAACATCGCAAATACGATTAAACCAAAACCAGCACTCAAAATTTTAACAAAAACAATCTGAAACCAATCCGAAACTCACCCGAGCTTCTGAAGCTCCAAAGCAAACACCGACACAAGTTTAAAAATATAACACTAACTCGCTCGAGTGATCAAAACATCAAAATAACCTTTAGAATCACGAATTGGACGCCAAAACGCATGAAGATCAAAGGAAACTTCAAGAAGCTCTAGAATCGTAACCAAACATCCAAACCATATCAAATCAATTCCAAATGGCGCCAAATTTTGCAGACAAGCTCTACATGACAAAATGAACCTACTCAGAGCTTCAACTCATGCATACCAACCTCGAAATGATGAACCGCACCTCAAGTCAAAATCAATGAACGTTGGAACTTCGACTTCTACAACCGATGTCGAGACCTATCGAAACACATCCAATTGACCTTAAATTTTGCACACATATCACATTAGATATTATGGACCCACTCCAATTTTCTGAATCAAAATCCAACCCTGATATCAAAAAGTCCATTCCCGGTCAAGCTTCCCAATAATCCAACTTCCGCCATTTCAAGACAAATTCGACTACGGGCCTTCAAATTACAATCCGAATGTGCTCCTAAATCCAAAATCACCCAACAGAGCTAACAGAACCCACGAAACTCCATTTCGAGATTCAATGCTAAAGGGTCAAACTTGATCAACTCTTCCAAGTCAAAGTTTAAATCTTGAAGTTCATTCTTCTAAATCAATTCCAGATAACTTGAAAACCAACACCGATGAATTACGCAAATCATAATACATCATGCGGATATACTCGATCCCTCAAACTACCAAGAAAAGTGCAAATGCTCAAAAAAACCAGTCGGATTGTTACAAGTACCCCCGATAATTGTGAGATCGGTTGATATAAATAAAGATTTATTCCGACCTGATGAAAATGATTAAGAGCTTCTTGGCGCTGAAATACCATATCTTAGTGCAATTGGGGAATTAATGTATCATGCCAATAATTCTCAACCAAATATAGCTTTCTCAGTAAGCTTGTTAACAAGATTTAGTTATTCCCCAACACAAAGACACTGGAATGATATTAAGCATATATTTAGATACCTCATTGGGAGCATTGATATGGGTTTATTCTATTCAACTAAATCCAAGTCAACATTAATTGGTTATGTAGATGCGGGATATTTATCTGATTCACATGAAGCTCGATCTCAGACAGGCTACTTATTCACATGTGGAGGTACATCCATATCGTGGAGTTCAAATAAACAGAATGGGGTTGCTACTTCTTCAAATCATGCAGAGATAATAGTCATTCATGAAACTAACCATGAATGCATTTGGTTGAGATAATTAACTCAATACATCGGGGAAACATGTGGTTTTTATTTGAAAAGGAAATATTCCAACAACATTGTATGAAGACAATGTTGCATGTATAGCTCAACTGAAACAAGGATACATTAAAGGAGACTAAAGAAAACATATTTCACCAAAATTCTTCTTAACTCATGATCTTCAAAAGAATGGTGAAATAGATGTTCAACAAATTCGTTCAAATGATAATTTGGCAGATCTGTTTACTAAGGCATTGCCAACCTCAATATTTGAGAAGTTAATATACAAGATTGGAATACGGATTTTCTGAGACCTTAAGTGATATTTTAATCAGGGGGAGTAAAATTACATGTTGTACTCTTTTTTCCTTAACTAAGATTTTTCCCCTTAGGTTTTCCTGGTAAGGTTTTTAATGAGTCAGCAAATAATGTATATTACAAATAACTATGTGCTTCCCATGTTTTTCCTATTAAGCTCTTAATGATGCATATGTTTTTTTTACATGGCCATCCAAGTGATAGTATTGTAAATAGTATGTGGATGAATGTCCACATGTGAATAGTTTGTGAATGAAATTTCATACTTTATGTCCTTCACTTGCACTATTTTACTATAGTGATCTTGACCTTTTTATGTCTATTTAACTTGTGACCAAATTAGAACCAGGAGGATCTCCTCATTGGAGAAAGTTCAATTCCTGGAAAGGTCTTTCGCTCTTTAAGGGTCTCTAATGATACTGTTGTGGCTGAGAGGGACGAACTAAGAGCTGAGGTTATGCTATGGGATAAAGATTATGAAGCTCTTGAAGATAGGACAGACGTTGATGTTAGTTGGGCGTACATGAACTCTCGCCTCGACACATTGACTGAAATGAGCCGAGAGGGTTTCGACCTTAATGCTGAAATTGTGAAAATCAATGAAGCCATGGAGAAGGCTCAACAAGGTTAGAATCTCTCTTCACCTGAAGGTGAAGCTCCTGTTGTTCAAGTCTCTTCGTCCCAAGCTGCTCCTGCTCCCTCTGCCAGTGAAGTGAACCTCCCTCATGATAAAGTTTAGTTCAAACCATATCTTGACTCATTTGTCATTGTCTTCATTGATGACATATTGATCTCGTGTAGTATGGGGGAGCACGAGGAGCATTTGAGAATTATGCTTATGACCTTGTGGAAATAAAAGCTATATGATAGTTCTCCAAGTGTGAGTCCTGATTAGACTCTGTGGCGCTCTTGGGACATGTTGTATCAGGTAGTATTAAGGAAGATCAAGGAAGTTCAGAATTGACCTCTTTCTACCACTACGATCGAGATCAGAAGTTTTGGGGCTAGCAAGTTATTATCGTCGGTTTGTGGAGATTTTCTCGTCCATTGCAGATCCCTTGACTAGATTGGCCCAGAAGGGTGTTTCATTTATATGGTCCGATGATTTCAAGGAGAGCTTTCATAAGCTCAAGGCCGCATTGACTACAACGTCGGTGTTATTGTTAGCCTCCGGTTCTGGGATGTATATTGTGTATTGCGATACTTCACGCGTTGTCTTGTGTTATGTGTTAATCGCGTTGTCTTGTGTTAGGGTGATTTATCGCTTATGCTTCACGTCAATTGAATCCCCAAAAGAATAATTACCCCATACATGATTTGGAGTTGGCCGCGATAGTTCATGCCCTCAAGACCTGGAGGCATTATCTTTATGGGGTGTCGTGTCAGGTATACACCAATCATCACAGTTTGTAGCATTTGTTTAAGCATAGGGATCTTAATCTGAGGTAACACATGCAGCTTGAATTACTAAAGGATTATAATATTACTATCCTATATCATCTGGGCAAGGCGAATGTGGTTGCGGATGCCTTGAGCAGAAAGGCTGAGAGTATGGGTAGTTTTCCATTCATTTCAGCAGAGGAGAGACATTAGCTTTAGACATTTAGTCCTTAGCTAACAGAATTTTTAGTTTGGATATTTCAGAGCACAGTCGAGTTTTGAAATATGTTGTGGCTCAGTCTTCTTTATTAGAGAGGATCAAAGCTCGTCAGTACGATGATCCGCATTTTCTAGTTCTTATAGAGACGGGCTATGGAGTGGTTCCAAAGAGGTTACTATCGGTGATGATGGTGTTCTGCGACTTCAGGGTCGCATATGTGTTCCTAATGTCGATGGCCTGAGGGAGACTATTCTAGAGGAAGCGCACAGTTCACAGTGTTCTATTCATTCAGGTGCTACAAAGATGTATGGTGACCTGAGGTGGCATTACTAGTGGTAGCTGATAAAGAAGGACATAGTAGAGCATGTGGCGAGATTTATAAATTGCCAGCAGGTTAAGTATGAGCACCAGAAGCCAGGTGTCCTACTTCAGCAGATGGTTATACCAGAGGAAGTGGGAGTACATCACTATAGACTTCGTAGTTGGGTTGTCGCGGACATTGAGGAAGTTTGATGTCGTTTGGGTCATTGTCGACTGGCTGACCAAGTCGGCGTACTTTATTCCAGTTGTGACTAAGTACTCTTCATAGAGACTGGCCCAGATTTATATTTAGGAGATTGTCCGGCTGCATGGTGTGCCTATTTCCATCATTTCAGATAGAGGCCCTCAGTTCACTTCACATATCTGGAGGGTAGTACAGAGTGAGTTGGGTACCCATGTAGAGCTCAGCACAGTTTTTCATCTGCAGAATAACGGGCAGTAAGAGCGGACAGTTTAGATTCTGGTGGATATGCTCAGAGCATGTGTGATTTACTTCAGAGGGTAGTGGGATCGATTCTTAACTTTGGCCGACTTTTCTTATAACAACAATTAGTCCAACATCGAGATGGATCTATCTAAGGCTTTGTATGGTCGGTGATGTCGTTCCCCCATCGGTTGGTTTGATTCTGGCAAGGCCAATTTATATGGCACTGATTTGGTAAAGGATGCCTTGGGTAAGGTAACGTTGATTCAAGAGAGACTTCGCACAGCTCAATCCAGACATAAGAGATACGCTAATCAGAAAGCACGTGATTTATCATTTATGGTGAGCGATAAGGTTCTCCTGAAAACCTCATCGATGAAGGGTTTCATGAGGTTCGGAAAGAAGGGAAAGATGAGGCCGAGGTTCATCGGTCCATTTGAGGTGTTGGAGCGTATTGGAGAGGTTTCTTACAAGCTTGCTTTGCCTCCCAGTCTATCGGGAGTTCATCCAATTTTCTACGTGTCTATGCTCCAGAAGTACCATGCTGACAGGTCACATGTGTTAGATTACAGCGTAGTTCAGCTAGATGAGACCTTGGGTTATGAGGAGGAGCTAGTTGCCATTATGGCCAGGCAGGTCTACCAGTTGAGGTATAAGAAGATTTTAGCGGTAAAGGTCCACTGGAGGGGTCAACCAGTTAAGTAGCCAACTTGGGAGGCCGAGGAGGACATGTGGAACAGATATCCACACTTATTCAGCACTCTAGGTATGATTCTAGACTCGTTCAAGGACGAACATTTATTTAAGAGGTGGAGAATGTAAATATCTGACCGGTCAAATTGATTTCTTGATATCTGATCCCCTATTTAAGACTCTCGGTATGTGCTTTTACTTTTTTATGAATTGTGGGGATGGGTGGTTTTGTTTTGGAAGGGTTCGGGTTAAAATCGAAAAACTTAGTTCCTTAATAGTGGCCTAAGATGGCCAAGTTTGACTTGAGTTAATATGTTGAGTAAACGACTTCAGAACTGGTATTTAATGGTTCCAATAGGTTTGTAGATGATTTTGGACTTGGGCGTGTATTCGGATCGAGTTTCGGATGATTCAGGAGCGTTTCCGCGCTTAATATTGAAAGTTGGCGCCTTGAAGGTTTTAGAGTTTCTTAAATATGGTTTGAAGTAGAATTTGGTGTTATTGATATATGTTCGGGATTTAGAGCCTAGGAATAGGTTTGTATGGTGAGTTATTACTTGTTTTTAAAATTTTGCATCATTCTGAGTTGTCTAAGTATGATTCATCGCGTTCGGGGCTAGTTGAAGAAGTTTGAAGTTCATAAGTTGATTAATTTTTAGAGTGAGATTCTTAGTTTCGATGTTGTTTTATGTGTTTCGAGGCTTTGAGCAGGTTCGTATTGTGTTTATGGACTTGTTGGTGCATTTGGACGAGGTTCTGGGTAGCTCGGGTGTGTTTCAGACCACCCAGAGTTACGTCAAAATTTCAGAAAAATCTGCTACGTGTTTCCTTCTTCGCAAACGTGGAAGATGTCTAGCGTTCACGTAGAAGGAATTGGGGACAAGGACAATTTATGCTTCTCGTTCGCTTTCGCGATGGCTTGGGTCAAGTGGCCTCCGCGTTCGCGTAGAACTGGGTCAGGGAGGTCAGTTGGTCTTTACCCTTTGCGTTCGCAAAGGTTAAAACGCGTTCGTGAAGGTAAGGCTAGGTTAGCCATCACGATCGCGAGTTAGAGGATGTGTTCGCGAAGAGATTTTTTAGGCGTGGTAGACTTTTGCCTTCGCGATTGCGAGGCCCGCTTTGCAATTACGAAGAAGGAATTTCTGGGCATTGACTAGTTTAAAACGGGACTTAGGCTATTTTCTTTATAATCCACTTCTCTTGGCCGATTTTGGAGCTCTTAGAGGGGGATTTTTCATCTAGCATTCTAAGATAAGTGATTCCTACCTAATGTGAGTTTAATACATTGCTTATGGGTTGATTTTAACATAGAAATTGTAGAAATCATGGGATTATGTTGAATAACCTAGATTTTGGTAAAAATGGAATTAGACCACGAAATTGATTAGGGAATTGAGTATAAGTTATATATTTGAGTTCGTAAGGTTATGGGTAACATTTATCTATAAAAATTTCTGGAATCTAGGCACGTGGGTTCGGGGGTGACTTTTAGGAATTTTCCAAATTGGGTTGGGTGATTACTCTTATAGATGAATTATGATCTTTTTGAGCATATAGTGATAGTTCTTACAACTTTTGACTAGTTTCGGGTTGTTCGCCGTTATTTTGAGGATATTAGTGTGGTTTGAGGACCGGGAAGAGGATTTGGAAACAAGGTAAGTCTCTTGTCTAACCTTGTAAGAGAGAATTTTCTCTGTAGGTGTTTAAATGATTAATTGTTATTAATTGTGCGTGCTACATACACACGAAGTGACGAGAATACGTACGTAGCTAAAATCATTCTTATGTTCGGGTAGACTTAGAACTTTACTATGCCATACTTGTACTATTTGAACCCAACTTGTTAGTTTAATTACTTGAATTTATAATTGAAATTTAATTTGGAATTTTGTGCGACTGAGCTTCATTATCTTGAGTTTTGGCAGAATACTTGATTACTGGTGGAGATTATGCCTTCTTTGAGTACTATTCTTGTATTATAGTCGTTGACCATAGATTGTAAAGTTCCTCTATTCATGTGGATCGAAATGAACGCCTAGGCAGTATATATATGAGATGCATCTTTGGTTCGCACCGGTTGACTCTTGGCAGTATACACGATTATTCTGGATGGGGTCGTACGACCTCGACATAACCCGTTCCTAATATCGCTAGGAGTATGGTTAAACTTGATATTTCTTTCATGACTTGAGAATTGATAATTACTTGTTTGTTGAAGTTGGCATGTGATAATTTTGATTTAAAATTGATATTTCATTAATGAATCTTTTATTTATTATTTTTCCGTTCCATTGCTACTGTTGTATTTCATACCTATTTATAATTCTTGCACTTTATTTATGACCATTAGTAAGTGTCGATGTCCACCATTCATCACTACTTCAAGGTTATACTAGATACTTACTGGGTATACGTTGTTTATGTACACATACTACACTTCTACACAAATAGTGTAGGTACTGAGGCTGGTACATCTGGTACTCGTTCGGGCGCGCATCCATATTACCTAGAGGCCTAGTGGCGAGCTGCTCCTCCTTGCTCCGATCTGCAGCAGCTGGAGTCTCCTTCCTGTTGCATTTATTAATCCCATTTATTTTATTTCAGGCAGTTGTTGTTGTGGTTTGTATATTCTACTAGATTGCTCGTGCACCTGTGACACTGGGCTTTTGAGAATTTCTAGTAGATATTTATGATTTTTTTCTGTTAATATCACCGTTTCGCTCTTATTTTTTAATTTATGCTTTAAATCACCGTGGCCTTTTATATTTATTTTATTTATTAAATAAAATTCATGACCTAAAAAGTAATAAAATAAATAATTAGATGAATTTGTTCACCATTGGCTTGCCTAACAGCAATGTTCGAAGTCATCAAGGCCTATAGTGGAAATGGGTCGTGACACAGCATCTTACTTGATCAATCAGAGTCCATCAGTTGCATTGGTGTTTGATATCCCAAAGAGAGTTTGGACGAACAAATAGGCATCCTACTCGTAATTCCTAACCTTGTAACCATTCCATCTACTTCTAACCATCTCACAAGTGTAGAAGTATGATCGACGAAGTTGCCGAGTAGGGGAAATAACTTATTGAGGTTGTTGATCAAGGGGAGCAACTTGATGATGATGTAGATCAAGTGGAGTACCCTACTCAGGAAGAAGGACAACCTCAACCTCTGAGGAGGTCACAAAGGCCAAGGGTAGTGTCATGCAAATATCCTTCTACAGAATATGTCCTCATCCTGATGAGGGGAAGCCAGAAAGTCTTAAGGGAGTAATATCTCATCCAGAAGTGTATGAAATCCATGCAAGAAGAAATGAAATCTCTATAGAAAAATAGCACGTACAAATGCAAATGGTTTTTAAACTCAAGAAAGATGTAAATATTAAGTTGGTCAGTTACAAAGCTCGATTGATGATAAAAGGCTTTGAACAGAAAAAAGGTATTGATTTTGACGAACTTTTCTCACTTGTTGTTAAAATAATTTTTATTGAGTTTAGCGACTAACCTAGATCTTGAAGTGGAGCAATGGAATGTGAAAACTATGTTTCATCACGGAGATTTGGAAGATGAGATATTTATGGGTTTGAAGTAGCTGGAAAGAAACACATGGTGTGCAAATTGAATAAGTCTTTATGGTTGAAGTAGGCACAAAGGCAGTGATACATGAAGTTTGACTCATTCATGAAAAGTCAAGCATACACAAAGATCTTTTTAGATCCTTGTGTATAGTTCAAAAGATTTTCTGACAATAACTTTATTATTTTATTATTGTACATAAATGCCATGTTAATCATAGGAAAAGACAATGAGCTACTTGTAAAGTTAAAGGGAGATTTGTCCAAGTCATTTGATATGAAAGCCTTCATCCCAACATAACAAATTCTAGGGATGAATATTGTTTGAGAGTGAACATGCAGAAAGTTGTGGCTATTTCATGAGAAGTACATTGAACATGCACTGGAACATTTCAACATGGAGAGTGCTAAGTCAGTCAACATACCTCTTGTTGGTCATCTGAAGCGTAACAATAAGATGTGTCCTATAACAAAGGAGGAAAAGAGAGCATGACCAGAGTTCCTTATTCTTTAGCAGTCGAAAGCTTGATATATGTAATAGTATGCACCAGACCAAATATTACTCATGCAGTTAGTGTTGTTAGAAGGTTCCTTGAAATCCTGGAAAAGAACAACGGGAAGCAATCAAGTGGATACTCAGGTACCCTCCAGGTACCTCCACAGACTATTTGTGTTTTGGAGGATCTGATCCAATCTTGAAGAGCTTTTATTCTAGTGAAATAGTCTAGAACGTAAAAAAAATGTTACAACCACCTAACACAGGGCGGAGGTAAGGTAAACTTGGCCAAAATATGAGACCTGAAGGGGTTGTTTACAAGGATGCTCTATGATATGTGATCTTGATAATCATAAATCTACTGTTGGATACCTATTCATTTTCAGAAGAGCAATATCATGGTAGTTGAAGCTACAAAAGTGTGTCACACTTTATACAACTGAAGTAGAGTATATTGATGTTATTGAAGCTGGCAATGAGATGGTATGTCTAAAATAGTTTCTTTAAGAACTTGGATTCCATTAAAACGAATATATAGTCTATTGTGACAGTCAAAACACAATAGACTTGAGAAAAAACACCATGCACCATGCAAAATAATGAAAAAATTATCTGGTAAAGAAGTTAATACGTTAATCAGTTTTATTTGAACAACAAAAGGGGAATAAGATGCTTAAAAATATTATGGCCGAACTCTGGTCTCTGGGTTGCCTATTGGGGTGGGCATCGATCGGTTTGGTTCGGTTATGAATATTATCGGTTTACAAGTATGATAAACCGATAACCGAACCAATAAGATATCGGTTATCGGTTATCAGTTATCAGTTAATCGGTTATCGACCATTATCGGTTCGGTTATCTGTTTACCCGATAAGATAACTCAATCTAGAGGTAAGAAGCATAGTATATAACACACATGAACTGAACTTTAATTATTGAATTTGGCAACAACAAAGGAATATGTCCACTGTCCAGGTACCAAAAGATGTCATCAAACAACCAAATGCTTTAGCTCTAATTAAATGAATTAAATATAGAACTTCGAAGACCAACGCACAAGAATTTTCTCATAATTTTAGTTCATATCTCGAATTAAATCCAAAACAACCTCAAACAATAAGTTAGGAAATCCAAAAACAAGTGACCCAAAAAATAATGAGGAAAATGAGAATTGTAAAGTGATGAAGAAAATCATAAACTTACTCGAAACTGATGAAGGAATGAAAATTGTTCTTAAGAAAGAAATAATTAAATTTCAAATTTTGGAAAACAAAACTTACGCTAAGATTCTATGAATGTGGCTGTACTTTAAATTTTGAAGAAGAACTGATGAAGAATTGAATCAATTGATGATTGAACTATGAAGAGTGAACCATGAAACTTGATCTTGAATGCGGTTGGAAAAATTGGAAGAACAAGAGAGAATGAAGCCCTAAATGTATTTATATACATAAGGGTAAAATCATAATTTTATTAAATCTTATTGGGTTATCGGTTAACCCGTTAAGAAAATTAGCAAACCGAGGCACGAACCGATAATCCATAAAAAAATACTAAACCACTATCCAACTGTTGACCCAATAACCCGATACCGATATCCCAATAAACTTTTTTCGGTTCGGGCTATCGGTTATACCCGATATATGCCCAGTCCTAGTTGCCTACATACATTTGGTTTTACAAGAATAAGGTCGCGTGTAATTGTATCCGAGGACGAATGATATACTCAAAAGCAATTTATGAGTGGTTATAACTTCAAAAAAGGGTATATAAATAGAGGCCTTGAATAGAAAGAATGCTAGGATTGAGAGACGTTACATAGCGGTATATATATGAGAACGGAATCCATGGGTGAAACAGATGTTTAAATATGGAATGAGGACGGTTAAAGAACAATATTTAAAAAGATAAAGGGTGTAGTGCTAAAGCGAAAACCAAAGCTAGGATTACTTCATCTTCACAAGACGATTGCCTTCATATCTTCTTACCTGCAAAACATAAGCATCTCTGAACACTAATAATAATAATAACAAAATAAGCGGGTCAGTATCATGATGATAAAAATTGCAAATATGTAATTAAGATGCAATTCCCTTTGGACCATAAGAGGTGCATTTAGACTATAAGGATGATGTCCTTGGGCTATGACGTCGTGGGCCATGAGGCGCATAATAGAGAATTTGTAGACCATGAAATGGTGTCTTCAGGCTATGATTCTTCTCTAACTATTGTACATTGGAAAACTAAGTAGTTGTGTAAATGATCTTTAAGTCTCCAGTTATATTTTTTCCTCCATGGCTTCTGATGGCAATAAATGGCATATCCAAAGCTATGTCTTCTTGCTGATTGTCATTCTGTGAATTAAATTTCTCTTCCTCTCCACCCAATTTTACCACATGCTGACCCGGAAAAATCTTCCATGGTGTCAAAAGATTTACCCCGCGTCCAAATATATTGTATTAACCATGTTATGTTTATAGCGAACACTCTCTTTGATCAATCAAAAAAGATTGAAGAAAACGTCCCTCACCCGCTAACCACTCCAAAGGACAGTCCGGTGCACTAAGCTCCCGCTATGTGCGGGGTCCGAAAAAGGACCGGACCATAAGAGTCTATCTTGCATTTCTGCAAAAGGTTATTTCCATGGCTCGAACCGTGACCTCCTGATCACATGGCAATAACGTTACCAGCCAAGGCTTCCCTTCCCACTAACCGCTCTGCTTAGTAATTTTTTCTATAAAAAACATAGAGAAGATTGACTACATAAGCATGAAAATTAATCCACTTGTTCTAATTTACCCCAAATTTGATAGATTAAAAACTTGGATATCAGATCTCTCAGTTATCCCACTTGTAAAAAATTTCCCCAAATTTGATATGGATATTGGATGAATGCAGAAAGATTATCGTCTTAATGCAAATTGCTTAAACTACCACTCGTCACAACAAGTCAAGCTTGCTTACCACCAGCAGATTTTTGATCAACTAGCGAGAAAACAAGTCAAGGGCTTTGACTTGGCTCACCTCATCTTCTGACCCAGCATGATCTAATCATTTAGCATATTTTCATATCAAAATTTGAGAGATGGATTCAGAAAAAACGCCGAAGAACGTTCTAGAATCAGCTTGGTAATTCATATATCAGACAAAAAGGAGAGGTTGCGATGCGAGCTCTTCTATGGTTATTATTTTTCTATCAGTGTTACTGCCTTTGTCTTGTGGGGTATTTCGGGGGCTGAGGGTAGAAGCAATTTGTAGATTTCAACATATACTTTTAGCCAAAACAAAATCTCCATCCTTATTTACATCGAATAAGGACAAATACTAACACTGTTGCACTATAGCAAATGTATAAAGAGCTTTTCCCTGACTAGCTTTCTGCTTTGTTCGACTTCTTGCTTTTCTTTTCTTTTTGCTTCAGCTGAGTAAGGCCTGCAGATGTGATTTTGACATTACCCTTAACTGCAGCAACAAGCTCAGGATCTGTGCATGCCTTCATCAATTCCTTTTCTCTGCTCGTAGCCTCGGGCATGTGACTGAACAAATTCATGGCTGTCTTCGCCGCTGCCAAAGAAAAAAGATTTAGTCTAACTAAATATTTCCTGACATATCAACGCAATAGAATAGAAAAATGGCTCTAGCGAGACAGGATACAAATGAGAATATAAGCCAGAATCCTATGCACAACTAGGCAAAAGTATTTCACTTCTGTATAAAACCTTTGACAGCCGCCACAAGTTAAAAAATCAGTGACAGCATGAAATATTACCTTTTCCTTTCTTAACAGTGCCTGGAACTAATTTCACACGATATTTGTAGGATTGTAGAGCATTATAAGGACCACAGACGGGCACAGCATATAGTAGAATATCATTTGGCAATGGATTTCCAGTCAAGTAGTCCACATCATTTAATTTTTCTTTCTCTTCTTCACCAATCTCATGAATATCCTCCTCCTCCATGACTATCCGGTCCCTGTCATTAGCAGCATTACCTGCACTGGTTAAAGAATGACCATCCCCTCCATTTGCTGTACTTTGCAGACTCTCATCTGAATTTTCCTGACAATCCCGAGAGAGATGACCCACCTTCTTACACTTGTAACATATTTTTGAAGCATCTTCAGGCCCTATAACCATGGGAACAAAATGAAGTCACGGATTCAGAGTCAATAAAACACTTTGTATGCATATTGGATTGCTATATTTATATTTCAAGCCATCCAAACTTCATCCCTATTATCACCCTGTTTTCCCTCCCACCAATAACCAAAAAGCATACAATTTATAGAGGCTACGAAATAAGGAAGTAAAAGATTCAGAAATTGAACCTTTCCCATTTCTGGAAGTTCTTTTGGCATTTAACTGACCTAACATACAACGAAGCAGTGCTGTCAAAGGCTTATTTAAGGTGCGCTTAAGCTCTAAGCTTCAGGGACAGCTTAAGCTACGCACTAAGGTGTGAGCAGCCATGAGTTCTGTCTTGAATGGAGCACGACAAATATAATTGGCAAACAAGTGTATTAGTTGTTGAGGAAAATATTAAGAACGAATTTATTACTTTTTTTTTAAATTACATATATATTTTTATTTTTGTCCTGCATTTCGCCCTTTTTACTAAAGCCCACACTTAAATTGGTGCCTTGTGCTTGAAGCCCCAATAGCCTGGAGCGCTTTTTAGAGCTTTTCGCCTTTGATCACACTGCACCGAAAGTCACAACAGATGTGAATAGCAACATAAGTTACTTGCATTTAATCTACAACACTGTCACCTTTTTTCCTTTTTTATGGAAATTAGATTTCTAATTCTAATGTGTCACTGCATAGTTTCCATCAATTGCCAAAAGGTGTCTGACCACATACAGACGCATAATACATAGGTAAATCAAAAAATAGCTGCAGTAGAACACAAACATAAGTGAATATTTCACACAGCAGTCAAACGTAGAAAAAGATAGTGTAAAATACCACTTGGCAGAAAAATTATCAATTGCAGAAACCCAATGTAACTTAAAACTGCTCCACTTTTTGCTAGCCATATAAACAGACATCGAACTCACCAGTAATAGCTTTTGCTCCCTTATCTGGCTCTGCATCAACCTTTTCACTCTGAATTGCTTGATCAACCTTTTCTACTTTTCCAGCAGACTGCAAATTCAGTGGAATCGTAACTAACTAATGCATGCATTGATGGATAATGAACATATAAAACTAACAGCACTTGAAGATCTTAGAGAAGAAGTTCATACATTCATTTGTAAATTCATATACTTTTGCTGGGAACCCAAGTGTGAATAAGCATCAAATCATGAAGAAGAAAAATAGATGGTAAATGATAAGAGGAAATCCCATAAAGAAAAACAATATATCATCAACTGCATAATCTGCGCATCAAGTATGATAACAGGACATTGCAACTGCTAAGTAGGTTAAATGTGCTAAGTAGGTTAAATGTGTAATGGGAATGAAAGCTTCCAATCATGGATTGGTAATGCTCATTGGTGAACTTGAATAAATAGTCATGTTAGGCCTCATTTGTTTGCACTTAATGGAGGTCTGAATTTTAATCATTCAGATCTCAGACATTAAGTGCGTTTGTTTTTAAAGTCTGAATCTTAATTATTCAGATCTTAATCATTAAGTGTGTTTGTTTTTTTTACTTCAGAACCACTTAATGGGTCTGAATAGGTCTGTATGATTAAGATCCATAACAGAGGCTTCATTTCATTAAGATGCTATCATCCATATTCATTATTAATTGTCGCCACCGCCAACCATTATCTACCATCATGCCGCCGCCACCTCCACCATACTCACCACCACCAACATAATCGACTACCACCACCCGCCATCCCCACCACTCCCACCACAATCATTCTCAACCACAAACAACACTCATCCAGCTCAACTACCACAAATAACCACCCAATCACCGTCAACAACCATAATCGGCATTGCCCATCATTATAAACTATCACCACCTTCCTCAATCACAACTATCACCACTACCCGCCATTATTAACTATCACCACCATCCTCAATCGTAATTGCCACCACTACTAATCACCACTAGCTACTACCCTGAACCACCACCATCAACCAAACCTACCACCAACCACTGCCTCTAGTTGGCATTCACAAGCACCTCCATTAGCCATCACCACCAGCAACTACTATATTTTTAAAAAGTTTATATATTGTATTGATAGAATATTAGATTAATTAATATTTCATTGAATTTTATGTTTATTAATTTTCAAATAAAGATAAATTTTATACATTCAGATGTTAAAAATCAAACAGTCATAACCATTTTGTATTTCAGATCTTAATATGCAGATATATATTCAGATTTAGATATCTTAATCTTAATACACATCTTGATTCAGACTCAAACGTCTTAATCTTAAAAAAAACAAATGAGGCCTTAGAGAACTTCTAGCGGAAGGAGATTCTAGTTGTGATGTGTGCAGGAAAGATAAAATGGAGAGATTCCTCACTGCCCCCCCCACCCCCCCCCCCCCCACCACCACCCAACAAAACACACAANTATGACAGTTCTTCAAAGAAGATTTATAGAAACTTTGGATGATGGTAAGACGATAATTACATCTGCAAGTAATTAGAGAACCGATTGACCACTCTTCAATGAGAGAAAGGCATAATAACCAAACTACATCAAATAAATTTCAACCGGCATCAGAAGTAACCTTTTTAAGGGGATTACAACAATTGCACTTGCTTGATACAGGGTTTGATCCACATTCACCTCCCTATGGTTGTATAAAAGAATCTAAGGTAAGAAAGAAAGAAAGGCGTATTGACCAAACAATATCAAATAAACTCCAAAAGCCATGCAAGTACTTTTTGATGCAGGGTATCCACATCTCCCCCCTGGCCACCCCCACATTGTACAAAAGAAACATTTTTATTTACCTGATTCATATTGTTCAGTTCACAAGACCTAATAGAACTATATGGAGTGGATCCAGAGAGCAGATCAGAATGAGCATATTTACTTTAGAAGCCTGACCTTTTCTTTGGCTATTAGTGCACTCCAAAACCTAGAAGCACCCATCCCGCCCAAAAAATGACAGGTTTTAGCAACACATTTATGACAATCCAACCTATTATCTACATCAATTGCAAGACATCCCCATGGCTTTAGGTTACATAGGTAAAACAAGATACTCTTCATTTTATAAGTACCAAAGATACTCTTGAGTAAAAGCCTTTTAAGACCCAAAGCAGGAGGCCATATACTAAGATCATTATACCTGCAAAAACGTGGAGTAGGAAAAAAAAAGAGAGCAAACCAAACAACTGAAAATGAAACAGTTACGGAAACACAAACTGATACAATACTCACCGCCAGCAGAGCCATCCGAATACGTCGCTCCTCCTCATCCTGATCTGCATATTTCTCCTTTATCTTCTTAAGTTTACCCTTTTGCCCCCGCATGACTTTTCCTCCACCAGACTTGGAATTGTTTACATCTTCATCACACTGCTTCTGAGGCTTCTGGTTTTTCTCTGACTGCTTCTCTTGCCTAGCGGGTGCACCCTCAGTGCTATCACTGCCTTTCTTAAGCTTTCTTCTTTCCGCTTTTGTAATATAAGGCTTTTCTCTCTGTGTTACTTTTTTTTCTTCATTATCATGCTGCCCTGCAGATCCTAATAGAGGAGGGACCCCATGGTTTTTAGTAGATGCAGTAGAAGAGCCAATTTCGAGAGCTCTATCAATAAGATCCTCCAGCTGTGATGTCCCAGAAGTACCCATTATCCCCAAAGAATCAGATAGACCATCATGGTTTATGCTATTAACTTTAACAGAAGAGTTGTCTGAATTGGTAACTTTATCATCAGAGATGCTCAATAGGCTATTAGATTGAACTTCATAAGAAGTGCCCACAACACTTGACCTATCATTTGGCACATCTGTGATATCTTTATCTACAGCGGGTGTTTCCATTGACAACTCCTCCTCAGAGTCGGAATCAGGAATTGCTAAGGATGGATCACTTTGTTCAGCATCATTTAATCCTTCCTCTTCACCTCTAACCCTCCTTTCATTCAAGTGAAACCCCAAAGAACTTTCATCCAGGCGAAATAATATTCCAAAGCCCATAATAAGAGGGTGTGGCGGAAGAAAATTCTTTTTACCACGGATCATGAAACTTCCAACAGTAAGATATTCACCTGTCGGAGCAGTTTTACTGACCTGATTTGGATAAACCCACCAAGCACTAGTCACTATCTTTGAGTCCCATGCCTGACTTTGGCAAACCTAGATCACAATTTAGTAAATATTGTGAGGTTGCTGCTTCCCACCTACAGCAGATATGATAATATGAAATCTGCACAACTTACAGTGAAGCACCCAGCTTGGTTCAATGTGAGAGGAGGTATTGGCATCTCAGGTTTGTGATTCTTGATCACAGTGCTGGAAGCTCCATGGAGCTCTGCATGTACGTACCTATTTCAAGGAAATTTTTGCTCATAGAAACAAGGGACAAAACCCCAACAAACTTCACCAAATACAAGAGAGCTTAAGAATCTGATTACATAAAAGAACTAGACATATATTAAACAGGAAGTCGTCAATTAGGAAACAATATAAAGTTATTATTACAACAACAACAACAACAACAACAAACCCAGTGTAATCCCGCAATAAATTAAAAAAATACTCAGAATAAATAAATAGGCATGGACTAAAGGTAATTTAGCACAAAAAATTTAGATCAGATAAGAGCGGAAATCCCACCTTTCCTCTCTTTCTTCTGTCAAACAACCTATATTCTTACAAGGAGTGCAAAGTTGTCACATTCTATTCCTCTGACTTGCTTATGATTGATAAAGTGCTAAGTTAGTTGCTTCATTCTAGCGAATGTAAACCTTTCCTTTTTTGGGTGGTCATCATAAACTAATGTCTCTTTTCCTATAACTAAAGGTTTGAGAGTAACGCAACACCAGGAGTTTACATCTCTAAACTCCATATGATCAATCTATAATATGTCACTGCTTGATGGGACATAGAGTTCAAAATATTGATTTGACTTGTTTAGTATAAGTGGAAGAAGATATATTAAAGCAATAGTTAAAAGATAGTTTGATAGAGAATACATCACATCATAGGTTAAGAATTAATTAGTATAGTAAATTTGAATTCTTAAAAATTGTGAAAGTTATACAGAATAAAATTATAATGAAATGTGCTAAACATTTTGGAATGGCTCAAAATGGAAAGAGTATCATGTAAACTGAAATGGAAGGAGTAAAACTTTTCATGGGATTCGACATCTAAAAGAAAAAACTGCTAGTTGCCCAATACGTTTTCCCAATAAATGTTCATTAAAAACACATTCTTGATTGCCTTCTCGATAAATAAATCAAATATTTTTCTTTTATGTGGACCTTAGGTGGGCGCCCCTCCAGAGTGCAATGGAGGTCACCAACATAGGCCATGGGCCTTCTTGATCGCCCATTGACCCCGATAAATGTTGATTAAAAACACATTCTTTATTGCCTTCTCAATAACTAAATCAAGCATCTTTTTCCCCCTTTTTTTATAGACCTTAGGGGGCGTGTCCCTCCAACGTGCAATGAACAGTCACCAACCTAGGCCATTGGGCCGTCTCAATAACTAAATCCAGCATCTTAAGCGGTGTTAATCTGGAACCAAATAATCTTGACAATCAAGTAGGTTTAATTTACTTACAGATCTCCTTTGGACATGTATCGCTTGACTATCATCTCATTCTGTTGTGCATCACGTCCACTTATGACTAGATAATTCTCACTGCTGACGAACCAATTAAATTTCTCAAACCAGTGAACTCTGCGCATATGCGAAATCACAGCAACCGTCTTTTCCTACATATTTATAGTACAAAAGGAAGTGTTGTGTCAGTTAACAGTACAAAGATAAACAGCCTCTCAGATAGGTATATTTAATCACCAAAGAAACTTCAAGTGTAGCAATAGGCGTCTCTTGACTTAGTTTAACATTATATCCTCCTTAGTTGCCTGTAACATATTCATCAACAGTCTATAAAGAAACTAAACATATAAAAAAATGAACATATTCACCTACAGCAAAGTGCTTATATATGATCCCAAGAGGTGCGTTTAGATAATTGGGGGACCAATCACTAAGCTAACGGTTCAATTCTGCTGATTCTCATAATCAACTTAAATTGACGATACACAGGGAACGTACGTACTACGAAACAATGACATATCCAAACGTCGTTTTCACACAAGATATAAAAGCTAACAGTTCTATGGAGAAGATTTTTTTTAGGAAATCACATCAATAAAAGCTTCTATAGATTGCAATGGGAACTCCAACATCAATGCCCAAAAAGGCCCCGGTAGATGGATTATCAAAAGCTCCTCAGGGTTACAATCACTAAGAAGACAAAGATTTACTGAACGTCTAGTACTTTAACAACACAAATGTGAAAGGTCACTGATCAAACTTTTAGCTACCTGAGATAGCTGAAGACGTGTCTTTCTCTCAGCAGCCTTGAAAGCTTTTTCATGTGCAGTTACAGTCTTCTCTTGCTTGCTTTCCTGTCTTTTCTTCATTTCATACCACCGTCGCGCATTTGCATGGGCTGAAAGTGCAAGATCAACTTCAACCTATGAAAAGAGAGCATGAAAACTCACACACAATTACTATCATTCATGCTCAAATCGCTGCATTCTTCAAATCAATCACAAGCTTAAGTAAAGGATTTGAACCAACATTAATACTACACAGGCAGTATATATTAGGTGGGTACAAAAAGTTTTGTCACATCTGGGTTCTTAACAGAAAAATTAAAGAGAAAATCCAATCAGCAAAAGATTTTCAGGTCGCCATACCTTGTCGACTGGTTGTGTTTTTTCATCATCATCCATTTCATCAAGATTGTTGCTCAAGAGCAAAGTCATGCAGTTTCTTTCAAGATGGAGCTTGTCAATAAGTCCCGCTACAGGATTCCCAGATCTCCTCTCCTCTTTCACCATTCGAGCCAAATCTTCCCAACTCATTCCATTGGCAAGAGCTACACGTACTGCTAAGATAGCAGCATCAACATCTTCCAAATTGTATTCTATCAATTCTGCCATCTTAATACAATGTTCAACTTCTTGTTTTAATGTTACTACACGGTTTTCCTGCATCATATCGGAAAAACTTTTGAACTCAGAAAGCATAGTAGTACAAGGTCCACTGAGATGGTGATGGGACAACAAATGAAGAGTTAATCAAACAAAGCTACAGCAGTATATCACTTCGGAAATATTTTCTATTAGACAGTTGCAGATTTGAAGCAACCGAACATTGCTAAAGTAAGTTTTACATATTGATGGCTGACCTAGTTTTTCTCTTTCATCATGCAAGGAGCTAGCCTCAATAGAAAAAGAGATCATCCAGACAGAGGTCATTTGACAAACTTAAACAGGAAATAACTACGGTATTTCTTGCTTTCCAACTCAAATAAAAAAGATATAGATGAAACGCAGATTTCTTTTCACGAAAATAAATGACAGTACTTTTTTATAGGTGAAAGTAAGTGTAGGAGTCATTATGCTGATTTTAGAATCTTCAATATATGAAGCAGCAGAATGATCTGTCTTCGGTCTTTTTAGTTCTTTATTATCCTTTTGAGCAGAAGGACAAAGAGTACAACTGATAAGCATCCCTCCAGTTACTGCAAGCACATAATGGGAGAAAGAGGACAGAGAGAAAAGTATATGGAGGATTGTTCAACCTAGGTACAATTCCACGCATCAGTAGCAAGTAAGTATAATGTTCCTCTTCATGCTATCGAAGAAAGTCTGTTTGGAACGTACATTCTTTCTCATCAAATTCAACATCCTTCTCCCGCAGCCTCAAATCCCACAAAATTATTAAAAAGCAAGAAAATTTTATTCCCACTTCTGGTGTCTTGTGTGATAAGAATGTGCAGTTGAGACTTAAGGGTAAGTTATACAAGGTAGTGGTTAGACTGACTATGTTGTATGGGGCAGAGTGTTGGCCAGTCAAAAACTCCCATGTCCAGCAGATGAAAGTAGCGTAAATGAGGAAATTGAAATGGATGTGTGGGCATACTAGGTTGGATAGATTAGGAATGAAGTTATTCGGGACAAGGTGGGAGGGGCCTTTATGGAGGCAAAGATGCGTGAGGCGAGGTTAAGATGGTTCGGGCATGTTAAGAGGAGAAGCACAAATGCCCTAATCAGGAGATGTGAGAGGTTGGCCTTGGGAGGTGAGAGGAGGGGTAGAGGTAGGCCAAAGAAGTCTTGGGGAGAGGTGAGCAGGCGGGACATGGCGCAGCTTGAGCTAACCGAGGACATGACCCTAGATAGAAGGGTGTGGAGGTTCAAAATTAGAGTAGAAGGTTAGTAGGTAGTCGTGCGTTTCCCTTTGTCTTCTCTAGTTCGATAGTATTAGTGCTAGTACGGTACTCTTTTTTCCTTAGTTTGCTATATTCACATGTCTTGTTCCGTTATTACTTGCCATCGGTAATTCCGTAGTTTGCTAGCAGTACTTCGTTTATATTCTCGTTTGCAGCCTTGGATTTAGTTTTCTAAATATATTCTCTTGCTATTACTTGTTATCGGTACCTCTTTCATATTCACTGTTGCTATCTTCGATTTAGTTTTCTAATTATTTGTCTTGCTATTACTTGCTATCAGGACCTCTTTTGCCTTCTTTAGCGGAGGGTCTATCGGAAACAGTCTCTCTGCCCCTTTCAGGTTAGGGGTAAGCAGTGTTTAGAAAAGCGATCGCTTCGTCGCTTAAAGCGCGAAGCGACCCTCTCTCGCTTTTTGCAGGCTGAAGCGATGCGACCTAGAGAAGCGACCGCTTCAATGGCAGAAGCGATGAAGCGATGGAGGCGACGAAGCGACGAAGCGATCGATTCTGTATAAAAGCACAGAAGGGCCATTTTTTAAAAAAAAAACATTGGGTCTGTTTTTTAATTATACAAAACAGACCCTAAATTGACAAAAAGGATAAAAATACTTACGCTTCTCACCTTCTCTTCTTCGATTTCCACTGTTCGAAAAAAACAGAGCTAGGGTTCTGTTCTTGGTGCTCGACTGTTCTTGCCTTCTTGGTGTTCGACTGCTCGACTTCTACAGGTAATTTCTTCTCTGCTTTGTGCTTTCTTTCTTTCTTCTTCTTCTTCTTCTTCTTCTTCTTCTTCTTCTTCTTCTTCTTCTTCTTCTTCTTCTTCTCGTTTTTTTTTCTTTCTGCTTTCATCTTCAAAAAACAGAGATCGTTTTTCTTTTTTTTTTCTTTATTCTTCTTCTTCTTTCTTTCTCGGTTTCTCAGTCGGTCAGTCCTCAGTGAGGCAGTGACTCTAGTCTTTATTGATTATGTTATATATATATATATTTTCAATTTATATTTTTTCAGTTTATGTGATATTTCAGTTTTATAATTAATTATTATATATATTATATGTATTTTCAATTTATTGATTATGTCTTTTCTCTTCTTTTTTATGTTATATATATATATGTTATATTTTCAGTTTTTGTGATATTTTCAGAATGTATATTTCAGTTTTTATAATTAATTATTATATATATTATATGTATTTTCAATTTATTGATTATGTCTTTTCTCTTCTTTTTTATGTTATATATATATATGTTATATTTTCAGTTTTTGTGATATTTTCAGAATGTATATTTCAGTTTTTATAATTAATTATTATATTTATTTTCAATTTATTGATTATGTTTTTTCTTATATCTTAATAGGGATATTAAAATGTCTCAAAGTTCGAAAGAGAAAGACCCGGCTTGGAGTTATGGCGAGAGAGTTAATGAGAAGAATACAAATGTTTTATGCAAGTTTTGCAACAATATTACAACGGGTAGGAGTACTAAAGGTCCTATGGATTGCTATTTCTCAAAGAAGCCGGAAGCAAAGAGCGGTAGTGGAAAAGATGTACAAAAAGTTGCTAGAGACATTTTGAGGGATCGTGCAGTTAGAGCTTTTGCACGATGGGTTTATGATGCTGGGCTCCCCTTTAATTGTGTCAACTATGACATTTTGGAGACTTTATTGAGGCTGTTGGTCAATACGGGCCTAGAATGAAGCCTCCCACTTATCATGAAATTAGAGGTCCTTATCTAAATAAGGAAGTGGAGGAAACTAATAAAATTGTTGAAGAACATAAACTTGTGTGGAACAAGTATGGCTGCTCAATTATGATGGATAAGTGGACGACAAGAACCGGAAAAATGATTATTAATGTGTTGGTGAATTCTCCAAAGAGAAGTTTATTTCTTGAGTCCATTGATGCTAGCGACTCATCCACTGACCACATCAAAATGCTCACCTTGTTTTAGAACACAATTGAAAAGATTGGCCCAAGCAAGTTTGTTCAAGTGGTCACTGATAATGCTTAGTGAAAACAAGAAAGCGGGTGGCATGATGGAAGGAGCGTACAAGAATATTTTTTGGACTCCATGTGCGGCTCATTGCATCAACTTAAAGTTCGGGGACATTTTCAAGGAAAAACCCTTATCTACAGTTTTTATTCAGGGCGTTAGGGTACATTCTTATATTTCCCAGCGGCCCTTGTTATTGAATCTAATGAGAAGATTCACCAAACAAAAAAATTTGGTGAAACCGGGCAAGACAAGGTTCGCCACTGCTTTTTGACTTTGCATAGTATCCACTTGCAAAAAGTCAATTTGAGAAGGTTGCTCACTTCTGAGGAATGGAGCAAGAGTAAATTTGCAACGGAAAGTGCGGGGAAAGAAGTTGCACGCATTATTCTTTCTTATTCTTTTTGGAATAATGTCCTTCATGCTCTTAAAATGGTGGCCCTTTGGTTAAAGTACTCGCCAGGTGACCTAGTGCTTCTATATTTTATATCTCTAACTTTAGTATATGTTTTATACTTATTAACTCTTGAACATTTTTTTTGACTTCTATAGTTGAGTGGTGGGACCAATATGGTGTAGAGACTTCGGATTTACAAGTTTTCGCCATCGAAGTTCTAAGTTTAACTTGTAGCTCGTCCGGATGTGAAAGAAATTGGAGCGTGTTTGAACACGTAAGAAACAAAAAGAATTATTTCGCGTTTTGAGATAAAGTTAATTATATCTCAATTGTCCCAACTCCTACAGTCCTACTAATTAGTTGACACATCTTGTTTGCAGATTCATACAAAGAAGAGGAATCGACTAACCATGAAGCGCCTCCATAATCTAGTGTTCATAAAATACAATAGAGCATTGAGGCGTCGCTACAACCACCGCAATCTAATTGATCCAATTCTTTTGGACAATATTGATGAGGCTAATGAGTGGCTTACCGGAGTCCCCTAAAATTGTGAAGATGAAGAAGTATTTGAAGGGGACTCTAATTTCACTTGGGGTGATATGGCGGTTGCTAGTGGAGTTGAGGAGAATGCTTATGGTTTAAGGGCGACTACTTCTAGTTCAAGCTCGGTTAGGAAGGGAAAAGGTGTGGCTACTACAAGTCGACACCTATCCCTAATTGATAAAGATGAAAGTGGTCATGAAGAGGAAGAGGAGGGGGAAGAAGAAGATGACGAGCAATATGAAGATAATAGAGGAATTCAAGGTTTTGACGATCTTGAAGAAGAACAAGAAGAGTAGAAGAATAAGTTGTTGCTCACTTGCTCTAGTAATTTAGTAGCTTTGATTTTGCTTGTCCTCCTATGGTTTGTGACTTTGTGGATGATTTGGCGGTACTTTTAAGTATTTAAATTGATGTTTTTGATTATTGATAATTTTATATTGTGTCTTTGCAAGGTTTACATTATGTTTTTAAGAATTGCGCTTGACTTTAATAAAGTGTGCGCTTCGCTTTTGAAGCGAGGCGAGGCCTTGTCGCTTTTTTGCGCTTCGCGCTCTTAAAAACACTGGGGGTAAGGCTGCGTACATCCTACCCTCCCCAAACCCCACTTGTGGGATTATACTGGGTGATTGTTGTTGTTGTTGTTGTTTTTCTCATCAAATCTGTCCAATATCCACAGACTGAAATGAGTAAAATTTGCACATTGCTCACACTGTAGAAGCTTAAGAAACCTCCACGAAAGCCAGTGAGCTAATTTACTTTGTTTTCAAAACATTGATTCCCAAGTATCTCTCTTTCCAGAAAGGACAATACTGCTTTATTTTTAATCATGAGGATCATATATTAGAAGTATCTCCTGCCCTAGTGGAGATTCTTTTTGTCTTTCACTGGGACTTAATTTAAATGGAAGAAATAAGTAGGTTTCTTTCAAAACAGAATATATCATGTCCTACTTATGTCTTGCATTTAAAGCACGTATCACTTATCCACTAGTTAAAAATCACAACTTGCATGCTTCCTCCCGAAACCTTTTTTGCCCTTTGAGATCAACTCTGGCCCATGAATTCCAAGATTAGCCAGCATTTTCACACAAGAATTCAAGTATTTACAGGCTTAAATGCATACTTCCTAGAGTAATCGAGAGCAACCAACTGAAATGCTTCATTATCATTAATAGTACATGCGACACGGACCTGGTCAGTGCGGATCTTATTAAGTTTCTGCATTGCAGTGCTTTCTTTCGCTTTTTGCTGTTGTTCTGAACGTTGACTTTCAATCTTACTATAGAACTCATCCAATGCTGCATTAAATGTCTCAAACTTCATAAAATCCCGAGACTTAAACTGATTCAATAACAGTGGGCAGAATTCATCATACATCTGCAGAAAAGAAAGCCTCAAATAAATCACTCTTCTGAAAATATATAGGTCCAGAAAAGAAGAGTAAATGGTCTCAGGGGCGAAAAAATCTCAAAAGCAGGGTACAGCTGCAACCTTCTCAGAAGCTCCATTATTACACATGCTGGAGTCCTTTTTAGACAAAGCTTTTTGCTGCATTAAGATGTAGCCTTCCGGCACTTTCTCACCCAGTATAACGTCCTCCAGCCAGTCTTCAAACTGCTTAACCGCCTCTATCAGAGAATGAAGCATCTCGCCTTCTAATTCAAAACCTTTGCCAATCTTTGCATTTGGAACTAAACCAGCATCCAAAATAATGTGCTCAGAAAGTGCTGGACCATAACCTAGTGCCTCTCCAAGAACCACCTTCAATGTCGGTGACTTTGCACGAACACCATCAATCCTTTTTTTAGTAGAATCAGTAGCTTTTATGTTTTTTCGGTTACCCTGCTTTTGTTGAAGTGCATCAGATCCATCATTGCCCTGTTCATTATCTTCCACGCCTTCATTTTTATCGGTCTCGGCTGAAGACATCAAAGCTGCCTGCAACTTTTCAGTAGTCGTGCGCTTAAAGACACGGCATATTTCAACTGGATATCGATGACGAGACATGATAGCAAGACCTTTATCGTCATCCCTGCACAATTGTGAGTTACATGTAAAAGCAAGCATTGCAAAATTCGTGTCCACAAGAATAATCCTATATGATGCCTGTCAAGTTTAGTTGTTAAAAAAAAAACCGCAATAACTTTTTCAAAAAATAATAACTGGAATTACAGAGGGCTCGCATACCATCACAGAAGGCATTAACGGCCCAGGCAGCTTCCTCGCAATCACAGCGAGGGCAAAAGGTGACTCTAGGTGTTACAGAAAGTGAAGCAGATGATGCCCAAATTGGATCTAGATCCAATGAAACCGTAACCAGGAAGGTTGAAGAAGACAAAGCTCAGAGGTTGCAAGCTCAGAAGCAATGGAATGAAGTGGTTCAAGAGTCAGCTTGTGGTGGGAAAAGCGATCCAGCAAGCAGTGGGAAGAAAGATGTCAGGGAAGAAGGCTTTGATTTGGGACAATGTTGATATCTCTATGATAACGAATGCAGGCTTCAAATTAGAGTATGTTTCTCCATCCATGCATGATGAGTCCCATATCGTTGAGATTGAACTGGAGGATATTACTTCTGAGATAGAATATTGGAGGGTTGTATACTATGTGTTAGGTCCCCCCCCCCTTTGCTGTGATTAAGGTACATACAAAGGCTTTGGGCCAAGCATAGGCTGAACAAATTCTTGTGCTTAAGAATAGGATCGTCCCAGTTAGGTTTGATAGTGTTGTGGGGAAGAATGATGTTGAGGAATCTATCACTTTGACAACAAACCGTTCATTGTGAAGGCTTGGAGCTCTGATATGGAGTTTACCATAGAGGAGCTGTACACAGCTCCAATTTGGATTAAATTTCCCAGGCTGGACTTTAAGTAGTGGAGTCCAAGAGGTTTGAGTAAAATAGGAAGTCTAGTGGGGAAGCCATTATGGTGGACCACGTCACTGAGAAGAAGATAGGTCTAGCTCTGAACTTTGCAAGAATGTTAATGGAAGTGGATATGGATGCATACTTACCTGATGTATGGGCACTCCGAGAGAATGTGATTGAACAAAAGGTCTTATATGACTGGAAGCCAACTTTTTGTAAATTTTGTAAAAAGTATGAGCACTCTGAGAACATATGCAAGAAGAAGAATGTTCCTAAACCAACCCAAAAGAAGCAAGAGGTCCAACCTGTGCAAAAGCAAGTGGACCATCAGAAGAATAAAGATGGGGATGAGAGGCAGGTTATTGTACAACCACAAGGTGCTCAGAAGGAGTCAAGTGCTAATACAAGATGTGTCACACCTATGAAAACAGGGAGGACCCATCAAAAACAATATCAGCATCTTGTTAATTTTAATTCATTCCAGGTATTATATAGACCTGGAACTAGCAAGCAAGTAATGAAGGAAACAGTATGAAATGAGCGAGGTCAGCCCATTCCTCAATTCAGGGGATGGTTCAAATTCTTTCCTGGAATGTTAGGGGGCTGAACCCCTGATAAGCAGAAGGAAGTGAAGCTCCTTTGCAATGAAGAAAAGGTTGGTTTGATAGGCTTGTTAGATACTAAAATAAAAAAGGATAAGATGGATCAATTAGCTGATAAAATGTTTAGTGGTTGGCACCACAGTACAAACCTGGACTCTTACTATAATGGGAGGATTTGGATCACTTGGAGGCCTACTTACTACAGAATAATTCCACTTAGTATCACTGCTCAGAGAGTAACTTGTGAGGTGTATTACAACCCGCTTCAACTGACTTTTGTTATTTTCTGTGTCTACACATTTAATATAAAGGAAGAGAGAAAGGGGTAATGGGAATGTCTAGTAAACCAGAATACTGGTTGTAATTTGCCTTGGACGGTAATAGGTGACTTTAGTTCAGTACTTACAATGAAGTATCGGATTGGAGGTAATCCAGTTACATAGGCTGAGGTGGTGGATTTCCACAATTGTATTGAAGCATGTGTTTTAATTGAACTACCTCATCAAGGGAATAGAGACACATGGAATTACAGACATTGTAGTCAGAGGATTTATTCTAAAATTGACTGGGCTTTCATCAATGGAGAATGGCTAAATTCTATGTCTTCATGTAAAGCTAAGTTTCTACCTGAAGGTATTAGTGACCACTGCTCTGTGAAGATAGCATTAAAAGAGGAGGAGCCTAGAGTTTCAACAGAATGAACATGAGAATTATCAGAAGTCCAGAGATGTTTTTGCAGCAGAAAAGCATAGCCACTTGGATTAGACGTGGTGATGACAATACTATATACTTTTACACAGTAATCAACCGCAGGAGACTTAAAAAGGTTACTAATATACTGGAGGATGAAGAAGGTGGATGGCAATCTGATCCAGATGTAATTTCTAAGCTGTTTGTGGGCTACTATAAAGAGTTACTTGGGAAGAAAGCTGATTCAAGACTGAAAACCTTTGGGGGTTTCTTGAGTAACGGTCCACTTTTAGCAATGGAGCAGCATGTAGAGTTGTTGAAGCCAATGCAGAGAAAGATGTAAAAACTGCAGTGTTTCATTTTGAAAGTAGTAAAAGCTCTGGGGTCCAGATGGATATGGTAGTGGATTTTTCAAAGCTGCTTGGAAAATCATAGGGAAGGATATCATTGAGGCAGTTCTGCAATTTTTCAGAATGGTAAACTACTAAAGCAACTGAACTCTACAAGGATTGCCTTGATTCCAAAGATAAGTGTCCCTGAGTCTGCCAGTTAATTTAGACCAATCTCTTGCTGTAATTGTTGTATAAATGTATTTCCAAGATGTTCTATAGCAAGTTAAGGACTGCTATCACTCATATTGCAGCTGACAACCAAGCAGTTTTTGTGAAAGATCCATGATGCATAATGTCTTCATCTGCCATGACATACTAAGGCATTATATTAAGGAAACTTCTCCAAGATGTCTTATCATAATTGATCTTAGGAAAGCTTATGACATGGTAAGTTGGGAATTCTTAGAAGAGGTTTTGATTGGCAAAGATTCACTATTATGACATGCGTGTCTTCTCCAAAGTTCTCTATCAATGTTAATGGTGAGAGTCATGGATATTTTGAAGGAAAAAGAGGGCTCATGCAAGGGCCAAGGAGACCTTGTCTTTTTTCTTTTTGTCTTTTTTTGAGATTGTCTACCCTTGAACCCTTGACCTAGTAGCTTGGAGAGAACTCCCCAACCACTATGAACAAGGAGTATCTTTTAAGAATACTAAAGAGTATGAGTGAATTGCCTGATTTCAAGTATCACCCAATGCATAAGCAGTTAAAATGTATTCATCTTAAGTTACTCACCTTATTTTTCCTGATGACTACTGATATTTTGCAAAGGTAATGTAGGTTCTATGACAAGGGTCATTGAAGCCCTGACACACTTAAGCAAATCTATTGGGTTGGTTGCTAATACGGAGAAGTTTAGTATATTCATGGCTGGGGTGGATGATCATACAAAAGAATTATTGTTCGGCCAAGACAGGCTTCTCCCAAGGTTCTTTTCCTATAAGATATCTTGGTTTGCCATTGTGTCCTAAGAAATGGAGCAAGTTGGAATGTCACCAGTTGATTGAGAAGATTACTAGCAGGATTAATTTTTTATACTCCAAACAATTATCATATGCAGGGAGGCTTCAAGTGATAAAATGTTGTCTTGCTTTCAATCCACAGCTTTTGGGGGCTGTATTTATTCTGCCACAAAGTGTTTTAAAGGAAGTTGATAGAAAATGTAGACATTATCTTTAGGCAGTTAAGAAGAGGAGGAAAGTTTTCTTAGCAGCTTGGGAGAAAATCTATTTTCCTAAGAAAGGGTTCATGAACTGGAATGTGGCATCTGTTGGAAAATTGCTATGGCAGCTAAATGAAAACAAGGCCTCTCTTTGGGTCAAATAGGTCCACCGTGGCATTTATATGAAGCGTGACTCAAACACATGGACACATAAAGCTCCACAAGACTGCAGTTGGTACCGGATGAAACTAAACTCCCTGAAAGAGGACATGCAGGTTTGGTATAAGCATGGGGGGTACATCCTAACTCCTGGAGAAACTATTCCATAACAGAAGTTACATCGCCATTATTGGGACCCATGGAAGGCTAGAGATTGTTGAATCCATTTGGAGTGGAGTAGCTCAACCAAAACATAGATTTAGAGTATGGCTGGCTGTTCAAGGAAAGCTGCTCACAGAGGAGAGATTACTCAAGTTACATATTCCTAAGGAATATATGAGATGCTGCTTATGTGATACTCAGGCAGTGGAAACTAAGCCGCACTTGTTTGTGGATTGCACTTGGACTCAAACTGTCAGGGAACCCCTTATGTAATGGGCTGGTATTCAAATACAAGTTGGATAGGTGCAGCAAGTCCTAGGCAGAATCAAAAGGAAGTATTGGAAGCAACTCAAGGAGGTGATAGCTGCAATCTGGGGAGCTATGATCCATCATATATGTGAGCTAGGAATTAGAAATTGTTCAAAGGAGTAAATGAACATACCGAGGTGGTAGTCACACAGATTAAGAAGGACATTGTAGAGAGGATAGATTAACTTAAACTGTCTAAGAGAGTGCATAGATGTATAGGTTTTTTCCAAAGTTCACAATGTAATTAGTGATTGTCTTGAGGCCTAATTTCACTTCACCCTTCCTAGAAGGTGGTTGTGGGATTAGGCGCTCTTTAGATGTTCTGTTTATTTGTTGTTATCAATGGTAATTCGCAGTTGTTACCAAAAAGGTTTAGTTGCAAAATCTTGAGGATGCCAGAGACAGAAAAGATCTCTAGGTTTATGGCTTGTTAATTTTTACTCAATATTTAAGTTGAGGCATCTCATTGGAAAAAGAAAATTTTATCAAGATATCTCTCTCATCTTAAGCTATAGAAATTAAATCCACTCTTTTTAAGCTCCAGAAGAAGATCACAGAATAAGTCATCCATTTAACCATAGGCAGCAGTATCAAACAGTTTTTGCTTGTTAAACAGAAACCCAACTGAACTAAATAGCTGATCTGTCCAAAAGGGTTCATCTCCAGCAATCTTCTGGGAGAATTTCACAGGGAAGGGAAACTGAATGAGAAGTGGCAACAGAAAACATATATTGTCTGCTTACATGTTCACGAGGATTCATTATATAGACATGATCAACTGAAGGAGAAAAAGTTAGCAAAATAAAGGTTAAGTAATCTACCTGTGTGACCGTAGGAGAGTCATAACCATGAAGTCAGAATCCGTAAGGAGTATATTTCCTTGGGCATATAGTTCTAATATAACATAATGAGCATTGGCACCTAGTCCAAACTGAAAGAGAACAATCTGAACCCAAAAAAAATGAAGAAAGGATAAGAAAACAGATCATGAAGCAGGAGAAAGAAATAATGAAAATTCCCAAACAATGAAATAAACCCAATGCAAATGATAGAGCTATAGCATATGCACTATACCCTGTCATAACCAAGTTGCCGCACATCCTCCAGCCTTCTTGTCCTTATATGCTTCCTCAATTTAAGCGTAAATCCGGACGGAGTGTTACTTTTGTCCCTAAAAAGAGAAATTGACAAATAAAACTTCAGATAACAGGGGAAAAAACTCAGCATATAGAATCCATAGCATATGTCATTGATCAACAAAGAAGTAATGCACTTGCCATGGAGAATCAAACTATGATTGACAGCAAAAAGACATCCATTAAAATATTCGAGCTTATTCTTCTAAATTACTAAATCCTAACTTGGATTATTTATATAGTTATATATCAATAACAACAACCATACCTCAATCCCAACAAGTTGGCATCTATGAATCCTATTTTTTATGAAGTAATGAGTTTTATAGAAAAAGGCATCAAGAAGATGCAAGAAGCTCAAGAGAGAGGGAAAGAGTCAGCAAAAACAAACAAAATACTAGGCTACAGCAAAAGAGCTGACAAAATCCAAAAAGTTAATATGGCAATCTACAGGGGCTAAATACTGCCAACTAAATAATCAAAGGAGACATTAGAGTAGGATCTGGATGTGTGTGAGATTCAGAGGACCTATAATTTATGAATCCTCTATATCAGTTCATTTTGTTTGGACTCTTTTTTTTTTTTGATGACCGAGAAATCTGTCTGGGGCCGATCCTTTGGACCAACCGCAGCCTTCAAAACTCGGTGGATAATGGGCCCGCCCCTCTACCCTTCTCCACTTAAATACCAAGCTTTGCTTTGCATGGTGTGGGGGCTTGAACCTGTGACCTAAGACACAAATCCACCCCCTTTACCACTTGAGCTAGAGCTAGGCCCCCTGGGGACTTTATTTGGACTCTTTTTATTCCAACATGAAGAAGTAGCTTGACTTGGCTAAAAAGGGGTTCTCTAAATTTATAGGTCCTCTAAATCTCACACACATCCATATCCTACCCTAATGTAAATGTGATTCTACTTATGTACTTTTTAGTGCATATAGTATTTTTTCCACTTATCAGAAAATAAGATACCAAATGCACTAAAGACTAATATCATATTTTCTGTATCTACATACGTACTATTTAGTGCATTTGGTATTTCGTTATGTATTAACGACAACACCAAGTAAACTGAATACCCTAACTTGGACTTTCTAGTATTATGCCAAATGCACCCAAAAAAACCAAAATCAAGGGTGTGCTTGGCATAAAGGAAAACATATTCAGAAAATATTTTTCACTTTTTCCATGTTTGGTTGGCTTAAATGCTTGAAAAATATTTTCCTTATGAACTCATTTCCCACCACCCACCCCTCACTCCACCCCCACCCCCACCCCCATCCTTGTCCTCACCCTTGCTACCACCACCCCGGCCCCTAGACCCCGACCTACCACCCTCCCCCGTCCTTAACCATTTCGTCTCCCATAGTGTTTACCTATTTTTTTCAAAAAATATTTTTGGCTAACTAACCAAACACCACAAAATAAGTAAGAAATCACTTATTTTCAAAGAAAATACTTTTCAGAAAAACATTTTCCTTCGTACACACCTCAAATTTCACAATTCTCTAATCCCTCTGTTTCAATTTATTGAACCTATTTCCTTTTTTTAACAATCTCAAATTTGGAAACAATTAAATTTAAATTAATACTGAGAAGCTTTATAAATATTATGACATGTTTAAGACCACGAGTCTCAAAAAATTTAAGACCTCAAGTTCCAAAAGCCTTTCTCTCTTAAACTATGTGCCCAGCAAATAGGTTCACATAAACCGAAAAGGGGGAGTATTTTTTATACTGAAGTCGAAATGCAAGAGACGCATATTTTGCTACACGAGATAAGCAATAAAACTATAGAAAAGGAGACCAAATGCACGATAAGTTACACAAGTAGAGTTACATTTATATTAGGTCCAGGAACGGAGCTATGTAGAGCAAAACTTCGTGGGAAAACTATATTGTGCAAATAAGGCAACAAAAATTTTAATTATATGTATATTGCTAAATCCCTTTATTAGCATAAGGGAAGATTCTAGTGTACCAGCAAAAGGATTCAAACATTGCTTTAGGTTGCTGGTTCATATCTCAGGGTGATATTCTAGTATTGTTTTAAATCCCCTTTTACATAATACTGGCTCCCCACTGATTAGGTCCATATAAAAAATTATACTAAATGCACTGAAATTTATCAAAATCAAATTTCATTTTTTTCAGTGTTCAGTAGAAAAGTAAAAGAGAAAAAAATATAGGTACCGAAGATAATCAGTGGTATGCAAACGAACACCACTTTCCATGAGCAGTAAAACCTTCTCGCTCTCCCCTGATTCAGTAACTCCACTGCTGTTCATTAGCTTAAACACATAAGTCTGCAATCCAACACACATAACAAACATCAACCAATCGCGGTTTTGCATAAATAAATTTTAAAAAAGCTAATCAGAAAGAAACAAAAGAAATGAAATAGGAAACCTTTGGGGAAAGATCATAAACGTTGGAACAACGCATTCCGATTAATCGGCGCAAGCATTTGACTTCTGCGGCCACATCCGCGGTGTTCATTCGCACCTTCACCATCTTCTATTACACAACTTGATTCTGCCCTCAGATATTTGCAAACACAAAGGGTTATATGAAGCTTCCTCTTTCTCTGGTTAGTTAGGGATTTTGATTTTTGGAGCTGCCCCAAAATACCATTGAGGTTTTCATTATAATATTATATTAGATTAGATTAATTCAATGCTAAAAGTTCAACGATTAATCAGTCAAATTAAAATTATGAATCCGCCGCCTCTAGCTGGGACTTGTTGTCTAGTCTTGTGCTATTTCTTTTTATGTTTTTATCTTTGAGCAGTAAATATTTCAAATTTTGGTAAATAAAATAAACTAAGTATATTAGCTTTCAATTAATTGAAACGTGTACTTTTGATCCCTTTTCTTGTAATTTTTTCACAAATTTACCATGAGTATCTATTATTCCACCATTTAATTATCCATATATTAGTATGTTGATACTATTACTCCGTTGATACTATTACTCCATATTTGACAGTGATATAGTTATAAAAAAAATCCAAATATTACATATTTCCTACATAAATACGGCTGGGTAGTTTTGCCAAGCTTTTTGTTTACACTCAAAATCGGATAACATTTGAATTTATCAATGATTTTAAAAATACGTGGATTAACTTGACATAAAATGGTAAATCAAATTCCAATTGAAAAAATAATGAGAAAGTAAATGCAAACCACATGAATTGAACAGTTTCAGCCTTAGAAGGTTAGTCACCCTAGAGCCGAGCGTACTTCGATCGATATCAAGACAGAAAAATAAGAACTTAAAGAGAATAATAATGTATTGCTTTGGAATGTGTGTTATAATGTCTTAAATGAATTATAGACTCCTTTTTATATAGTAGAGGAGCTCTACTTAGGTACAATTCTATAAAAATTAAAAAATCATTGATTTGTCGATTGTCGATTCTTACTGTTACGCCGAGATTCCCGTCGTAAAATATGACAGGTCACGGATATTTCAGTCTTCTGTTGGTTATGCTAACAATGTTACTTCGAGCTCGTTCGGGGCTAAAGTCGACTCCGGGATCACGGATTCAATATTCTCGAAGGCAGGCATTCTGACCCAGGGTTCTAAATCGATGGGACTCGGTCGATTTTCAGTCCTTAGTTGTCATGTTCCGAGCCTAACCTACCATGTCGTAGGCGAGCTTGATTTTGACCGTACACACTTTTAAAGGGGGAATTGGCCAAAAAGTTCTTCACTTTTTCATTGGAGAAACTCTCTGTATTTGTTGATTCTGCAGTGGTACCTCTATTGGTAATCTAATCTTCTATTGTGCCTTTCTTTTAAGATATTTTACATTGAGAAAGAGTTCCTTTATACATCACCTTATAAAAGGAAGTAGCTTTTATACAAATCAAAATTTGTTACATCAAAGTGCTAGGTGTTTCAAAGCTTATTTTCTGTTTCCTTAAATAAAGTATACTTTTAGGAATACAAGTCTGTTGGTCTTTAAGTTTAGTGTAACTTAATTTTAAGTTTGATATAGCTTAAAGAGAGTGAATGGAAAATGGTGGGAAAAGAATGAAGGGAAGTGAAATTTTAAATTAGTGCACCTTGTCCCTCATTGGAAGAAGGAAAAAAAATATATGTGTATATATAGAGAAGCTCTTCTTCTAGTTCTTAAAGAGTTGAGAAGAAGGCAAGCCTCGCGTCGTCGTCGTCGCTCGGCTCGGTTTCGGCTTCGACTAATCTTTTTGGACAAAGGTCCGGTCCGGTCCGTTTTTCTTTCCCGGATTATTTTAAATCCGTTTTTAATTTTCCCGCAATATTCACACATGTTCCAACAGCTATGGTTGTTCTGAAAGATTGCAAAACCTTTTCAGAAACAATACGAAATTGGCTACAAATATGCCTTGAATCCCAGAATTTTTACTTACTAAATTTTCTGATCTTCTTCTGCATAAAATATTCCAGTGTGTTTTACGACTATTGAGTGGTTCACCGATCACCAGAGTTTTTGGTACCGATACGCTGGTGAGTTAAATCGTTCTATCCTGGGAGGATATATTCCAAAACCTCGGGTACTTGAGGGGAATAATTTCCTTAAGGACACACTGTGTATTCAGTGGGCTCGGTTTATTCTTATACTATTTTCGGAAGAGAATTGACGTGCTAGTTCTACTAACTTTTCTGTTTATGTATTTTCAGAAAGTTTACTGTTTTATTTATTTTACAGCAATACAGATTAATAACAATCTTAAGGAAATTATCTTTTTTTATTATATTCTGTATTCTGTTTTTGGAAATTAAAACCTGTGTGGTTTTCTACTCCTTCTGAATTTTATTACTCTTATTTGAAGATATAAAAACGTCATCAGAGTTTTGAAATTCAGAAAACGATTTGAAGAACATAAAAAATTCATCATGTTCTGTGAAACAATATATAAAAACTTCGGTTTTTATTTATTATACATACTGTTTATTGTTAATTACAGTATTGTTTACTGTTCTGGTTTTGCCATTGATTGAACTCTTCTGTTGTTGACAGTGATAAATGGCAATTGATAATGGAAATAATTTTGCGACTGTTGCGGTAACGATGATAGCCTCGTCAAGCCGGACGGTTGTTCCACCAACAAAGAAACCGGGAAAATTTTCTGGAGCCAACTTCAAAGGATGGCAGCAAAGGGTGTTCTTCTGGCTTACCACACTTGATATGCAGAAATTCACTAGTGAAGAACCTCCATTGCCTGTTGCGGACATGCCGGACAACGAGAAGTTCATGATTGTTGAAGCATGGAAGCAGGCAGATTTTCTTTGCAAAGGCTATATCCTAAGCGCTTTAGAGGATGACTTGTACAATGTGTACAGTGCGATGAATACTTCGAAAGAATTATGGGACGCACTTGAGAAGAAGTACAAGACGGAAGATGCATGCTTGAAGAAATTTGTGGTTGCCAAGTTTCTAGACTATAAAATGATAGACAACAAAACTGTGGGAACCCAAGTTCAGGAGCTTCAACTTATTTTTCACGACCTTATTGCTGAAGGTATGGTCGTGAATGAAGCATTTCAAGTGGCTGCAATGATTGAAAAGTTGGCTCTTTCGTGGAGAGATTCCAAGAACTATCTTAAGCACAAGCGCAAAGAAATGAAGTTGGAAGATCTTGTGATTCGTCTCAAGATTGAGGAAGAAAACAAAACAGTCGAGAAGAAGTCTCGTGGAAATTCAACGATCATGGGAGCTAATATAATTGAGGAGACTTCTCAAAAAAGTAAGAAGAGGAAGAGATCTTCTGGACAAACTAAGGAGTAGAACAAAAAGAAATTCAAGGGCAACTGCCACAACTGTGGAAGAGTTGGTCACAAAGCCCCNTAATGCTTTCGGAATGCAACTTAGTTAGAAATCGAAAGGAGTGGTGGATTGACTCCGGAGCCACTCGACATGTTTGTGTTGTCAAAGAAGCATTGCGACTTACTCTACTGCTGGTCCCGAAGAAGAGATTTCCATGGAAAATAAGTCAATAGCCAAAATTGAAGGTTATGGGAAGATATTCTTAAAGATGACTTCCGGCAAGGTGTTAACGCTCAACAACGTTCTTCATGTTCCTACTATTAGGAAGAATTTAGTTTCTACTTCTTTACTTGTGAAGAATGGATTCAAATGTGTATTTGTCTCTGATAAAGTTGTTGTGAGCAAGAATGAAATGTATGTTGGAAAAGGCTACCACACAGAGGGCCTTTTCAAACTCAATGTAATGGTTGTTGATAGTATGAATAAAATTTCAGCTTCTTCTTATTTGTTGGAGTCAAATGATTTATGGCATATTCGTTTAGGGCATGTCAATTATAAAACCTTGTGGAAGTTAATTAATTTAGAAGTATTGCCTAAAGTCGAGTGTAATAAATCGTAATACCAAATATGTGTTGAATCTAAGTTTGTAAAACATTCTTATAAGTCTGTTAAAAGGAATTCAAATCCTTTAGACTTAATTCATACTGACATTTGCGATATGAAGTCGACACCATCTCGAGGTGGGAAAAAGTATTTTATTACTTTTATTGACGACTGCACTCGATATTGTTATGTTTATTTGCTTAATAGTAAGGATGAAGCAATTGAAGCATTTGAGCAATACAATAATGAAGTGGAGAATCAATTGAATAAAATGATCAAAATGATTAGAAGTGATAGAGGTGGAGAATATGAATCTCCGTTTGCAAAAATATATTCGGAATATGGAATTATCCATCAAATACTGCACTTTACACACCTCAATCCAACGGAATTGCGGAAAGAAAATATCGGACATTAAAGGAAATGGTGAATTCTTTATTAATAAGTTCCGGATTACCGCAGAGTTTGTGGGGGGAAGCTATCCTTACAGCTAACCGAATACTCAACAGAGTACCCCACAGCAAAACGCAATCTATTCCATATGAAAAATGGAAAGGAAGAAAATCTAACTTGAAATATTTCAAAGTGTGGGGGTGTCTAGCAAAGGTACAAGTTCCTTTACCTAAAAGGGTTAAAATCGGACCAAAAATAGTAGATTGCGTTTTCATTGGATATGCTACAAAAAGTAAAGCATGTCGGTTTTTGGTTCATAAATCCGATAATCTCGAGATTCATGTTAATACGGTAATGGAATCAAATAATGCTGAATTTTGAAAGCATTTATCCGTATAAAACTGGATGCGAGTTGTTAAGTGAAAGACCTAAATGACCTCGGGAAGAACCAAAGGAAAATACTCCAAGTGTAGAAGATCCAAGTGTAGCAAACGTCAAAGAACATCTACTTCTTTTGGACCAGATTTTGTGACATTCTTGCTTGAAAATGAACCTCAAACTTTTAAAGCAGCTATGTCGTCTTCTGATTCGGCGTTTTGAAAGAGGCAGTCAATAGTGAGATTCAATCAATTTGGATAACCATACATGGGAATTGGTTGATGTTCCTCCTGGAAATAAGCCTTTAGGTTCGAAATGGATCTTTAAACGGAAAATAAAAGTTGATGGCATTATTGATAAATATAAGGCAAGACTTGTTGTCAAAGGTTATAGACGAAAGGAAGGCCTTGATTACTTTGACACTAACTCGCTAGTAACGAGGATAACATCTATCAGGATGTTAGTGGCATTAGTGGCCGTGTATGGTCTTGAAATCCATCAAATGGATGTTAAAACAGCTTTCTTAAATGGATANTAAATTCGACATGAAAGACTTAGGAGTTGTTGTTGTGATCTTAGGAATCAAAATTCACAAGACTCCACAAGGTCTAGAATTATCACAATCTCACTACATTGAAAAGGTACTTGACAAGTTCAAGTATTTGGATTTCAAAATTTCCAAGACTCCAATTGACGTGAGTTATGAACTTCAAAAGAATGAAGGCGAAAGTGACCCACAACTGGACTATGCAAGAGTATTGGGAAGTTTGATGTACATAATGAATTGTACGCGACCAGATATAGCATGTGCTATTAACAAACTGAGTCGATTTACAAGTAATCCCAATCAAATACATTGGATGGCAATGAAACGAGCTTTGGGGTATCTGAAACATACCCAAAACTATGCTTTGCATTATAACAAATATCCCTCCGTGATCGAGGGATATAGTGATGCAAATTGGATCACCAGATTATCTGAAGTTAAATCCATGAGTGGATATGTTTTCACAATTGGGGGTGGAGCAGTGTCTTGGAAATCATCCAAACAAACGTGCATCACTCGTTCTACAATGGAATATAAATTCATAGATTGGCATCTATTTGTATACATTGTGACAGTCAAGCCACAATTTGGCACCTATTTGTATACATTGTGATAGTCAAGCGTCAATAAGGAGGGCAGGGAGCGTTATGTATAACGGAAAATCTCGTCATATACGACGGAGACATAATACCGTTAGACAACTACTCTCTAGTGGTGTTATCATAATTGACTACGTAAAGTCAAGAGATAACGTGTCGGATCCACTTACAAAAGCCCTATCTAGATAGACAGTTGAAAGATCTTCAAAGGGAATGGGGTTAAGGCCTAGAACAAGTCATCATGGCGGTAACTCTACCTAGCAGAATGGAGATCCCAAGAGCTAAGTTCAAAGAGATCAAACAGAGTCATGAATGACGGTTCAACATTGTCAAATACCTCAACCCATTCTCGTGATGAAGACAATGTTCAGAAATCAAGGTAAAGCATTAAGGCTTTTTGATGAGTCAATAAAGCTTAAAGCTTTTAATGATTTGCTAAGTCTGGAAGGATATGAACAGATAGTGTGTCTTTAGGATTACACGTTTAGGAATCACCTATGTGAGTGTGAAGTGTAAGCCGCTTCAAGGGGAATGAAAGTAAAGGCCCATTCTCTAAGCACTCATGAAACCAGGCGGTGTTCATGGCTGAAACGAGCACGACCTTGAGAACCATAGATGGTTAAGGATTGACTGTGTGACTTATGTTGTCTAGGTATACAACAAATCTCGACGGTTCAAATATATCAAATCTACCGATTGACCGAGTATATCCGATATAAGTTCACTACGGAAAGTTCAAAGGGAAACCTACTTATCCAGATGCAATTAATTCTTGCATGTAAAACACACACACGTCTGTGCATTCCTTTATTTTATAGTCATTCCCCATTCATGTGGGGGATTGTTGATCTTTTAAGCTTAGTGTAGCTTAATTTTAAGCTTGGTGTAGCTTAAAGAGAGTGAATGGAAAATGGTGGGAAAAGAAATGAGGGAAGTAAAAATTTGAATTAGTGCACTTTGTCCCTCATTGGAAGAAGGAAAGAAAATTTATGTGTATATATAGAGAATCTCTTCTTTTAGCTCTTAAAGAGTTGAGAAGAAGTCAATCCTCGCACCGTTGTCATCGTCGCTCGCTCGGCTCGGCTTCGGCTTCGGATTTGGTCAAAGATCGATTGATTGATTAATCGTTTTGGACAAAGGTCCGGTCCGGTCCGTTTTTCTTTCCCGGATTATTTTAAATATGTTTTTAATTTTCCCGCAATATTCACACCTGTTCCAACAGCTATGGCTGTTCTGAAAGGTTGCAAAACCTTTTCAAAAATAGTACGAAATTGGCTATAAATATGCCTTGAATCCCAGAATTTTTATTTACTAAATTTTATGATCTTCTTCTTCTTCTTCTGCACAAAATATTCCAGTGTGTTTTACGACCATCGAGTGGTTCGCCGATCACCAGAGTTTTCTGGTACCGATACGCTGGTGAGTTAAATCGTTCTATCCTGAGAGGATATATTCCAAAACCTCGGGTACTTGAGGGGAATAATTTCCTTAAGGACACACTGTGTATTCAGTGGGCTCGATTTATTCTTATATTATTTTCAGAAGAGAATTGTCGTTCTAGTTCTACTAACTTTTCTGTTTCTGTATTTTCAGAAGGTTTACTGTTTTATTTATTTTATAGCAATATAGATTAATAACAAAGTCTACTGCACAAGACAACTATGATCTTGGCTAAATAGAGGATGGAAGTGGAGGTTCCAAAGATTTAAGTTGCCTAGGGTCCCATTTTCTGGTGATTTGCACCACTGTTGGAAATCCATATTGATTTATTTATGATTTTGCTGGGATGGTGCGTCCGATACATGATTGGTTAATGACGATTCTCAACAGCATCTGTAATATCTCGAGGCTTACTAGACAAAATTTGATCAAAAATGAAAACTTTGGATATCACATTTCCACGTGAAAGCAGATAAGAAGTCTCGTCTTCATCCTATTGTGATGTCATTTCTATTAAACATGTTATTCCTATCATGCTATTGCTTCTGTCTTCCAACCATCTAAGGCTCGCGCTAGGCGCTCACCTTTTTTGGCTAAGCCGTATCGTATCTTGCTGGTAATGGATTGATATTTGAATCTTGCTTGGTATCGAGAACACTCGCCTCGTCGATTCTTCCCCTCGTTCCTTTTATCTTGGACATTGAGATATTTATGCAAAGCATTCTTTTCTATCCTATGTAACATGATATTAATTAGTCTTTGTCCTTTCTTAAGAGACTCTGGACGCTCCTTGTCCTAAGCCCCAAGCTTTCTGAGCCTTTGGCCTGTTTGACATTGGGTCAAATCTGTCGTCTGGGCATCGTCCCTTCTCTTGATCTACTTCAGGCTCCCAGGTCAGCAGCGAGGTCAGCTCCATCTCCTCTTTCCTTTGTCTTTGTCTACTGTTCATCCTTGACCTTCTTCCGAACTTGGTAGGGAGTGAAAGCTAAAACTGCCAAATATTTGAGAATATTGTATGGGTCGAAATCTGACCACATAGGAACGACCTCAAGGTTTGATGGTAAGAAAGCAGTTAGGTCGTGATTGCGTATACGAAAGGTCGTAATGACGCGTTCCACGGCCATGGCCAAGGTTGATTCGGTAGAGGACCTTTGCGACGCAGTACGTGTTGCGACACCCAGTGAGGTCAACCTGAAGTACCAATGAACAATCACAATACGCAGGTTAAAGACCGTTGGATAAATGGAAAAGACTAGTATATATACTGGGCGGACTTTTCTCTCCCCCAGGAAAAAGGAGGAGACATAACGCACCCTATAAGAAAAAGGGCTAAAGGTCTTACTACTAGTTCTCTTGGTAATGGGAGTGATGAAATCAATAAAGCGATAGTCATAAATAATGGTGCTTCTTCTCCCTCGTTCTTTACTTCATATTTTATGATAATGGTTCTGTGAATGTGAGTTTTATATATATATGTTCAATAATACTTACGATCTTACTAAAGCCGTAAGTTTGATGAATTCATTCAATTTTCTTACTTAAGATCACTCGATCTAGCGCCAATTAACCTTGGCTAGGATTTATCATCTATCTTCTTATTTAATTAGTTTAACAAAAAGGTCTCACGCTTTTTTGGTCAAACAATTTGACACAGTCTATCGGAAATTTCCTATCCAAAGCCTTAGTTCTCACTAGATCCACCAAGCCAACCAAGAATGAAATCCTCACGCAAAACCAGAATGCATCATGAGCATGAGCCATCGCAGTGGGGCCGCGGCCCACATGTCAAGCACACTCGTAATAGATCTCCCAGGTCAGTACCCCATGCGTAGTAATCTTACCATACAGAACGATGCTTATTGTGCAACCTGCCGTTGAAATGACTTTCATTTTCGTGCCTGTGGTATGACTTGTATTATTGTTTCTTCGGCTTGTCCGGGACTAAGACAAACCGGGACTCGAACTTGAGGGAATAATGGGTGAAGCAAATCATCCACCCACGGAACACGCAACCAAAAATAGCGGCGAGGTGGGGCATAAAGCTAACAACATGTCTAGAGACTATCACCGGCGAAGGGAATGCGAACAACCCCCCACTCATTAGCCAACCGGCCAGCTCAGGTAACAAATGGTTCCTTATACCTTCAATTCACTTTTCTTTTTACAAAAGTGGTGAGGTGAAGAGCGGGAATGCTCGCCAACCGGCCAACTCAACTCAGGTAGGGAAATAGGCGAAGGGACTAGGCGATACCGCTGTCATAATTCCTCACCGCATTAGCGGGCAAACATAGGAGAACTCCACACTACGCCTTTGGCATAAATAATAGACGGACGGTTCAGAACGAACTGGTAGCGACAAGAAACAACCTCCATAAGCAAAGGATTGCACGGCAAACCCGAAAATATCCCAACACAGGTAAGACGTGGGTATCGAGGGTTTTGCCCATATGTTCGCCACAGGTGTACAACGGTTACCCACCCTGCAACATACACCACACGAACCTCTCAGCATCAGGCTCATCGCCCGCTCTGTCAAAGGTCTCTCTAGGCCGCACAGTGAAGGAACTACACAGACTGGGACTCACCCCGGTGCATGCATAAGCCAACACATGAAACTCTCAACGAAAGGCAAAGTAGCTCGCCATTCTCCTACGCCATACCACGAGTCGACAAAGTTAAAATCGGTCTCGCTTAAGTCGCCAAAGTTAAACTCAACCTTGCTCGAGTCGTCAAAGTTAAACTCGACCTCGATCGAGTCACCAAAGTTAAAATCGACCTCGCTCGAGTCGCCAAAGTTAAACTCGACCTCGCTCGAGTCGCCAAAATCAAACTCGACCTCGCTCGAGTCGCCAAAATTAAACTCGATTTCGTTCAAATCACCAGAGTTGAATTCTACTCCTCTCAAATCACTTACACTCGATCTCACTCGAAATTCAAGTTTGTAATTCATCGCTCCGCCCGTCGACTACTCCAGGAAGACCGATGAAGGCACTAGGCATACAGAACTTACTCGAATGTATGTATTATACAAGCAGCATGCAACATTTTTTCACACAAACCCAAACCATTCTACATTCTACACTTTATATTCGACCTCGCTTGAATTATCTACATTCGACCTCGCTCGAATTATCTATATTTGACCTCGCTCGAATTATCTACATTCGACCTCACTCGAATTATCTACATTCGACCTTGCTCGAATTATCTACATTCCACCTCGCTCGAATTATCTATCTACATCACTCGAATCATATTCAACACCCGACTCTGCTCGAGAAAAGCGAATATGAAACGGGCCAAGTTCCCGAATTGAAAATAGGGACTCATCACAAAAAAGTCCGTCAAACCACTCCAAAAAAAAGAGAAGAGAAGAAGAAGAGAGTCGAAGACATACAGCCGAGAACAAAGAAAATATTATTCAAAACTTACAGTATTTCGCACAAGGCCCAAACAGGCCTCCCAAAATAAAAAAACAATAAACAACAAAACAACAAACAAAGAAGAACTAAGTGTCACAAGACTGCGAATCTCATTCTACTGCATCTCCACCGTCACCCCCATCGGCACTTCCACTGTCAGAAAGCCCCTTCGGCACCGCCATCAGCCTCCGGCATCGCAGGATCATAGCCACAAGCAAGTCGAGTCCCACACGCCTTCGCACGAGCATCCTCTAAATCAGCCTCAGGGACACTCCCCGCCATCCATAAATCCCTGTATATATCCTGCTGGGCCTCGGCATGAACCCACATCTCATATAGATGGCGAGGAACAACATCAAGGGAAACTTTCTGAGGGGCCTGACCCAACAGCTAGGCCTTCTCAGCCTCCAAAGCTGCCACCTTGTCGCCCAAACTCGAGGCATCCCGCTCGAGCTCGCCAATCCACTCCTCGAGCCTGGCCTCCTTCATCACGGTCGTTCCCCTCTCGGCTTCTCGCTCAGATCTGAGTACGCGCATTGTGTCTTCCAGTGCCGCCGCCCTCGCTGTAACCGTTATCCGGTCACTTTCAGCCCTCTCTAACTCCGCCACTTTCCTTTACAAATCGACAACCTTCTCATTCCACTCCTCTCTTAAGTTAGCAACCCTGGCTTCATTCCGCTCAAGCTCAGCTCGCAAAGAAGATACCCTCGCTTGAAGGTCCTCGCATTCAGCCGCGACGCCCTTGCCCACCTCGAGCTCCTCGTCCTTGACTCTGATCAGTCCCTCAAGCTCGCTACACCTGCGGATAGACCGCATCAGGTACTCATCTTTTTTCTCCAGTTCCTCCCTAAGGTACCGAGTATTTCCACTCGCCCTAAGCCATATATGCATCTCCCTACACTTGTTGCGATATCGATGATATTTCTCGGCCATCTTCAGAAAGATCCCGGCCCGCGTCTCGGCCCGACGGGCACTATCAATCTCCAGCATGTAGGTCTAAAACAAAGAAAGAAAGAGTTAGCAAAAAACAAAAGACTCAAAACAAAGGAAGTGAAGGGAAAAAGCTCACCCTTATGACCATCCCTCTCACACAGCGCGACAAGCCAGAGTCGCTAAGGTCTTGAAGAGACCTACTCTCGGCGGCAGAGCACACGAGGTCGAACTGCTCTACCAATTCTGTTGCGTTCTCCAAAAGGTTAACATCCGACGGGATCTCGAGCACACATGAAGGACCGGCAGCCATCACATCGACCCTGGTAAAACCCTCTTCGAACAACCGCATGTCCTCAGGATCGATGTACGATTCAGACTCGTAATCATCCACCACTACACCCTTCAGTCTCTCTTCGGCTAGAGAGGAGGTGCGAGCCTGCTGAGACGAGGAAGGACCACTCTGAACAATGGCGACAGCCGCCGAACCCTGTCGCGGCATCATTACGGCCTCCTCCGCTCCCTGGGTGGCCTCACTCACATTCTCAGACACTGTCCCTACGGGGTTAGCCCTCAAAGGCACATCACTCAAAGGTGTCTCCTCTGATGTTATCCTCCATCTCTTTCATGAGGTCTCTTTGACCACGCCACGAGAGGATTCTCCCACCAAGAAAACCGTGGAAGCTGGAGAGCTTGAGCGAGGAACACTCTCAGTGAAACCATATCCAGATGCCGACTCAACCGGCGCCGCGGTCTGATTCCGAGCACCCTCATCTACAACCACCCGAAGCGCCGGCCTAGCAGAGGAGGCTGGTCGGTGGAAGGCAAGAGTAGGAGCAAGGGTAGGAGCAAGGGTAGGAACATTCTCAGTGAGACCAGATCCAGATGCCGATTCGACCTGTGCAGCAGTCCGATTCCAAGCATCCTTATCAACGGCCACCCGAAGTGCCGGCCTAGTAGAAGAGGCCGGTTGACAGAAGTCAAGAGTAGGGTCCCTCGCCCTTCTTACTCCTCTCCGACCTTTAAAACAACAACACGACTCCATGTAAAAACCAAGCAAAGAAAAATACATAGCAAAAGTCGAATAACTATGGCCGAGACAAGACGACTTACCAGCAGAGGGGTCTACGCCCAAACCTCTCGTGGAAACGCGTCCATTCGCGAATCTCTACTACGTGAGGCAAAATTGAAGCCACCCATTCGCGGATGTCCCTAACTAGTGGAGGGGGAGACCTCTCACCTGCAGAAAAAATAAAGCGAGCAAACGACCAACAACAGTCAACGAAATCACAAGATATGAATAATCAATCAGCATAGTAAAAAATGAAAGGCGAAGAAAAACTCACGGGCAAAATTCCATGTCTCAAGAAACCCGGCGGGATTGGACACCAGATATTCTGTGCGGACGTAGAAGAAACTCTCCCAAAAATGATGATTGGTCTTATCGTCCATTCCGACCACCAGACTCTTCGTACCCCGATGGCGAAGATGTAACATGGTGCCTTTTTGGAAGCTGGGGACGAAGAGGTGAATCATATGTTGTAGGGAAACGCCACGGCCAGCCAGCTCCGCATATTTGTTGAGCATCAAAAAGAGTTTGTATATGTATGGGGTAAGCTGGACCGGGCACACCTCATAAAAATGACAGAAATCCGCAGCTAGAGAGGGAAGAAGGAGCGTGTATCCGATAATTAAAGGGTACGCGTAGAAAGCACAATACCCTGGATGATGCAAGTGCACTATATCACCTTCCGCCAGGATAAGTTCGATATGTTCTGGGATCCTCCACTTGATTTTGAAGGCAGCAAGGGCCACAACATCCATTGTAGAGAGCACCAGCGCAAGCTCATCTTCAGCGGCATGGTTAAAGTCATTCCGTGTCTTCCCCCGGCGGGGCACCACTTCATTTATAGTGGAAAAATCTCGTCTTCCGTTAAGCCCATTCCCTCGTCAAGGGAGGAGGCGATATTTTCCGGCACCAGAGCATTGACCACCGGATTGGGGTTAGAAGAACTAGCCATTGCGAATAAATGCAAAGATCAGGGATATAGAAGAAAAGGTATTACATTCACAGAGGATGTCTGCGTTTTGAGAAGTATGAACAAGCGAGAAAGAGCGGGTGCTTTCACAGGTCTTTATTGAAAACGATTCGAGTGATGCTACACCAGAATGAAAGTCTCATATTTATAGACCGAAACACCGGTTTACAGTAATGAGGCATCATTTTTTTCAAAACATAACGGGAGGGGCACAAGAAACGATGTGATGCTCAGCAAACGTGCGCCATAATGACACCTGATGAATTTAATGTCATTCCAACTGACACACTGGTCTGACATTTCATCCAGAACGTCGCATCACTACCTTTCAGGGAAACGCTCACTCTTCGGCCAAAACTTTCAGATTTCTGTGCTAATGTTGGAGAAGTCCACCCATCATGCTCGCCCAATGCCGACCACCATAGGCGAAGGGACTAACTGTATGGGTCGAAATATGATCACATGGGAATGACCTCAAGGTTCGATGGTAAGAAAGCGGTTAGGTCGTGATTGCGTATACGAAAGGTCATAATGACGCGTTCCACGAACATGGCCGAGGTTGATTCGGCAGAGGACCTTTGCGACGCAGTACGTGCTGCGGCGCCCAGGGAGGTCGGCCTGAAGTACCAATGAACAATCACAGTACGCAGGTTAAAGACCGTTGGATAAATGGAAAAGATTAGTATATATACTAGGGGGACTCTTCTCTCCCCAGGAAAAAGGAGAAGACATAACACACCCTATAAGAAAAACGGCTAAAGGTCTTACTATTGATTCTCTTGGTAATGGGAGTGATGAAATCAATAAAGCGATAGTCATCAATAATAATGCTTCTTCTCCCTCATTTTTTACTTCATAATGTATGATAATGGCTCTGTGAATGTGAGTTTTATATATATATATATATATATATATATATATATATAGCTTCAATAATACTCACGATCTTACTAAAGTCGTAAGTTTGATTTCATTCAGTCTTTCTTACTTAAGGTCATTCGATCTAGCACCAATTAATCTTGGCTAGGATTTATCCTCTATCTTCTTATTTAATTAGTTTAACAAAAAGGCCTCATGCTTTTTTGGTCAAACAAATATTCCTTATAGTGAAGGAAGGAGCGAGAATTGTGTCTCTTATTTTTAAATGGTGGTGAGCATACAGAAACCGTGAGAATTACTATATTGGATTGTGCCTCTGTCCGAACAGTTAATGCATTTGTTTTTTCTCTCTTTTTTCTCTTTCGGTAAAGCGACTTGCATTCCAGATTTGAGTAGGAGTTGAGCACACCTTTTAGAGTGATAGGTTGTAGGGCTATTTATCGGGCGGTTATTTACTCTTAATGATTTGGCTTATCGGTTATCGACTTTTAAATGGGATTGGTATCGGTTTAGCTCTTATCGGGCGATTTATCCGACTAATTCAATCTATATTACGTGTATTAATTATTTGCTGACCGTGTAGCATACAAATTTAGAATAGAAAATTACAGATGAGTCCAGACATACATATGTTTGTTAACGCCTACATTACATCCAAAGAACCCCTTTGTTACTAAGGAAGAGAAGTTCACTGCCTTAAATCAATAATATGGTATATAACTTCAACGTCACTGCTCATAGGCGTTAACATATGAGTCTAGACATACATATGTCTATTAACGCCTACCATTACATCCCAAAGCAGACTACATTACATATGAGTCCAGACATACATATGTCTGTTAACGCCTAGCATACAAATTCAGAATAGGAAATTCCAGTCTATATTCAAAGTGAGTCCAAAATACATATTTCAAAATAATTAATCCATAGGTGAGCAGACTACACAGAAATGTTTGGCCTGCAGCTAACGCCTAACGGTGCTTGAATTTCTGCAGCTTCAAAGTTCAAACAACAACTTAATCCATAAGTGAGTAGATCTCTATAAAAAATATGCATATACCATAACAGTTACCCAAAAGCTTTTGGTATATGCACAAGCAATGATACAACTAACACAAAGAAGCATGCAATGTACATGATAAGTTTCAAACCCCATCAAATTTCTAAGATAGACCACATTTCAACTGCAATTTGTGTTCCACTGGTCTTTAACTTCGAACAGATTTATCCTCGTTCCATTTTCTAAGAGAAACTGTAGAATTAAGTGCATCCCCAATCCACATTTCAAATTTTATCATGCAAGGTTGCCAATGCAATGAAAGATCAGGGCCAATTAATCTGTAGGACTTTTGTTATTACTTACTGGATGTCTGGATCCAATTTACATGGAAACATAGTCAAATTAGACACTGGAAAACCTTGAACACTTCTATCTCTCAAATAAGTGCACAAACTTGAGCAAGTAGAAACTATGAGAATTGCTAAACATGCCATGAAACTATGATAAACCAGCAGAAGCGTAGAGTTGAATGCTGCATCAGGAAACCTGAATGTCCTAGAACAACAATAAACTGATGTACCAGTTACAAAAGAACACTGCCGCTGCACATTTTGAAATCATCATTAAGCATGCAAAGCTAATTATATTTATGAATGCCTAATAATCGTTTCACAAAAGAGAATAACAGAAAAAAGGTCAAAGGAAAATGAGAGAGATAAGGGAGGTGGTTTAAGAAGACTTTCATTCAAGTAGTGAAAGCTTGAAAGTTGTTCAAACTTAAGGGGAATAACCTCAAAACCAACAACACGGGCAGTGCCCGTCTCAAGTCCTCGTGATACATAACCTTGAAATTCAAATGTTTATTCATAAAATAACTTTTCTCTTTCCTATGAAAACCAACTTTTACAGTAAACAAACAAATAACAACATTCAGAGATAACAACAAAACAGTAAGATTCAGATCCCAGCAAATCTCCCTTTAAATCCAACTTGAAATCCACGTTCATAACTATTAAGGGTAAACAAGATAAGTACTGATGCTGACTAATCATAGTAGTTGCCAACACATATTCAACACTTGAAGCCTTGAAAGGTTAAATTCAAATTCTTACCAGATATATTAACACTACACGTCAATTACGGAAGGGTCTTTTCCATTGCTGGCTAAATATGAAGAAACTCATGTGATAAATATAATCATATCAACAACACTTATATACAACAAATATAGTAACAATATATTACCTTGTTCAAGCTGCTCGATTTTATCAAGATCTTCCTCAACACTAACAGGTTGTTTTAAAATTTTCATTTCGAAGCCAATCTTGAAGACACGCTAGAGCTTGCACCAATTTAGGAGTTAATGAACTCCTAAATGAATCAAGAAGACGTCCTCCCGTACTAAACGCACATTCAGATGCCACACTTGAAACCAGAACAACTAATACATCACGAGCCATCTCCGCAAGAAAAGGAAATCTAGCTGAGTTCAATTTCCACCAAAGAAGAACATTAAATTCTTTAGTGTCATCCTCAGTTTCTTTCACCTAAATATTTAGCTAACGATGTTCTAGTATCAATACCTCCACTCCCACTTTTATATTTTTTTATATCTTACATGAGTGATTCTAAAAGTCCTATATTTTGGGTGCCTGCTTGACTGCCAGAAAGCCCGGAAGTCGAAGTGTCCAATGAAAAACAATCTGAAGATGAAGCAAGCCCAACACCTTTTGAGATAGACTTTACATACTCACTAAATAATGAAGTCATGTACTTCGTCACTTCTACTTGTATAGTTGTCCCCGGATCTACACCAAACATCTTTACAAGTGCATAACCAACTGATTCGAGCTTGTAACGTGGATCCAAAATACATGAGATAAAAATTATCTTGTTCATTTTCCCTGGATCACCCCAATACTTATCAAACTTTTCTTTAATATTCTTTTCCATTTCACTTAAAACTGTATCTTCATTTGCTATCAATTGCTTCAAATAAACAGCAACTGCACAAATTTCAAGAAAATGAATAAACGTGCTAGATATCTTCAAAGTAAGAAGATAGAAGATTTCAAGAAACTTTTTAATTCTTTTTACATTCTCCCAATCACTACTCAAAAGTTCCCATGTAGGAATTCCAACATCAATATAAGAATGCTCAAGATAATGTCTCAAGTCAATTTCACTAGAAGCATAATGTGAAAATGCACTTTCAAATTCAACAGCCCTGCGCAACATCAAGTAGGTGGAATTCCACCTAGTTGGAACATCTAAGCATAAAGTTTTTTTACAATTGAGTTGTTCATCATCAAAACATTCTTGAAACCTCTTCAACCTCGCAGGAGACTGCCTAACATATCTCACTGCATGCCTAACACGTTCAATAGACACTGAAGATTCTTTTAAACCATCCTGGACCACAAGATTCATGATGTGANCACGTTCTTAAAACCTCTTCAACCTCGCAGAAGACTGCCTAACATATCTCACTGTATGCCTAACACGTTCAATAGACACTGAAGATTCTTCTAAACCATCTTGGACCGCAAGATTCATGATGTGAGCCATACATCTCCCGTGAAGGTGAGTACCATTCATCAAATTAGTTCCCATTTTTGTTAATTGCTTAGACAATTCTTTTACCGTCACATCATTTGAGCTTGCATTATCAACTGTGACAGAGAAGATCTTATTTATCCCCACTCACGTAAGCACCTACCAATACCATTTGCCATATCTTCGCATTTATGACTAACAGTAGGACAAAAATTAATTATTCTCTTATGCATATTCCATTCACTATCAATCTTATGGGCAGTGATAAACATGTAATTGATCTTTGTATAGAAGTCCAGGTATCAGTGGTAATACATACTCTTTATTTTGTTTCTATAAAAAACCTCTTCAACTTTTGCTTTTCTTCATTAAAAAGATCAAAACAATCCATAGTTACAGTACTACGGGAAGGGATCCGAAAATAAGGTTGCTCCACTTTCATAAAGCCTCTAAAACCTTCTTTCTCAACAAAGCTAAAAGGAAGCTCATCAACTATTACCATACAACATAATGCCTTCCTACATTCTTCTTGATCAAATTTCCAAGTAACAATAGCTACGCCACCCTGACTACCCCGGAACAGATTGAAAGCCTAAATTTGATTATTTTTTATCAACAATAGCATGGCGTTTAGGACACCTATTCATATGAGTAAGAAGTGTCGACGTACCGTCTTTGGTCTTAAAACAATACCGAATAAAGCAATAGTCACATTTTGCTTTTGTACTCCCTTCAGAAGTAATAATTTTTGTAAAATGATCCCACACAATAGACCTTTTTTCCTTTTTTTTGGTTATATTTGACTCCGTTGTTTGAGCTTGACTTAATGTATTTGAATTAGAAGCCCAACTTTCACCCAAATCACCTTATCACTTTGTATATTTTCAGCCATGTATGAGTCACTGCAACAAGAAAGAAAATGAATGAGAATAACAAGTTGCTTAACAGATATTTATACAAGCCATGTATGAGTTGTTTAACAAATTAGTCATCTGCAACTATGATATGATGTAATTAAGGAAAAAGTAGTTCTAATGGATATGACATTGTAACTCTTCCTAGCTATAACATGGATCATAGAAGGATATCAAATTTCATTGAGATAACTATGTGATTGCCTGGGTTTAGATGCAAAGGAACAATTTCAGTAGTTTAGCTCATTAAATATAATGGTATCTAAGCTTTTATTAATTTATTCTAGCACAGAAGAAGCTGTTTATTCCCTTTGTTTCTTGTTCATTTCTCTTAGAAAGGTAAAAATATATTAATAATCAACACAAAGTCTATGTTGGAGCCATATTTACAATTTTAAAAAGCAAAAATATGAGCTTGATCTTCATACTAGCGCACTAAGAATTCTAATGAGAATTGAGATGCTCTTTGATTTTAAAGACATCAACAAGAAAAGAAACTTAACATCTGCTGATTGCTGCTCTGGCTATGGCGAGTCAGCGAGAGGGAGACGGCGAGATGGAGAGGCGAGTCGGCGAGAGGGAGAGGGAGAGGGAGAGGGAGATGGTGGCGAGAGGGCGAGATGGAGTAGGCGTTAGGGTTTTTGTTCTGATTATTTGGGAATTAGGCATTAGAATTTAGAGATAGAGTACTGGAAGAGTGGAAGTGGAAGGGTTATATATATATATATATATATATATATATATATATATATATATATATATATATATATATATATATATCCGTTAAGAAAATTGAATAATCCGCCCCCAAACCGATAAGCCGTTAATGAAAAAATTTTAATCCGTTAAACTGTTAACCTGATACCAATAAGCCATTAAGCTTCGTTTTTGGTTCGGTTTCAGTTTCGGTTCGGTTTTGAACACCCCTAATAGGTTGTGACCTTTGTTAAGGCTCCTCAATACATTGATGGCTAAGCTATTGTTCTCCTGTGTATGTTCATGATATTTACAGATATAAGTTTTGATTATTTCCAACGATATCTCATCACATATTAAAGGGGCTATTTCTTTTTTCTTAGTACTATTTTCCATTGTTCTTGATGATACAATGAATTTGTTGGATTTCATATTGTTGAAGTTGTTTGAGAAGGTAATAGAGTACAAGAGTTGTTAGAAATTTATTTTATGACTACTCATGTTGGACCCGTGCTACACCTTACTAGCATTATAACATTCAATAATATTATAACTATTTTAATTAACAAATTTTAACTCAATATAGTCTAGAACTGGAATTGGTGGGGTGCACCACGCCAAGGCAGTAGTGCAATGCCGAGGCGACGCTTGAAGGCACTAATAGCAAGCTATCGTGATGGATCTTTCCCTAAAAAAATGAGTTAATATCGTCTGAGTCGATGCCACAACCCAAAACTCAACCTGTTGTGATGGCGTCTATCACGATAGTAGGCAAGCCGACAACTCAGACCTTTCCAACACTTCCAAATTTAAAATATACTAAAGCGGGTTTAAATAAGTAAAAATCTCATAAAACTGATAATAACCGTCACAACTCTATATAGAAGTTTCCCAAAACCAGGGTGTCACTGAGTACGTGAGCATCTATACAAATACAAAGTCTGATACTTCGTCTAAGAAAGCAGAAACTGAATAAAGAGGGATAGGGGAGGAGAGTTAAGGTCTGCGGACACCACGGTAGCTACCTCGAGAATCTCTGAATGACTGAAAACTCTGAGAATCAGCAACCACCGTGTTCAGAAACACCTAGATCTGCACACGAAGTACATGGTGTAGCGTGAGTACAACCAACTCAATAAGTAACAAGTCTAACTATTGGGTTGAAAGCAGGGACGGGCTTCACATGTGCAGTTCAATTACGGAAGTACAGTAAAGAAAGGTAGACATGTTTCCAAATTTAACAGTTAAAGCTCAAACACGTCAAGTTCAAGTGAAACAAGATATGGTACATCTCGATATCTACATGTAAGTTATGTATGCCAACTGAAGTACAAAACAATGATGAAATCATTTGCATACTCTCAGAGTATTAATCACTCAGTCCTCCCATCCACTCCAAAACTTCTAATTTTTCAATTTTCGTTATTTCAAGCATAAATCAACTACGGACCTTCAAATCACTATCCAGGCACACTCCTAAGTCCAAATCACCCAATGGAGCTATTAGAACCATCAAAACTCCATTCTGAAGCCATTTACACATAATTCAACATCCTGTCAACCTTTTCAACTTAAGCTTCCAACCTTAATACTTACTGTCTCAACTCATTTAGAAATATCTCCAGAACCAAATCAATTACCCCGACAAGTCACATAACAACAATTTAGCATAATTTAAGCGGTAAATGGGGGAACGAGACTACAACACTCAAAACGACTGGCCAGGTTATTACAGTCGATGACTCACATATTATATATTATACGGATAAGAACAAATATTACACTTGATCTTAACCGAAAGACCAAGAAAAGTATGCTTTTCCATGTGTCGCTTTGACTCTTTTATATCCAACTTTGTACGTAGGAGCTCTACTATTCAGCTGAAGTGAGATTAGAAGAGCTTTTACACATTCCCTAAGAGATAAGATTATATTGGATGTGTGAACAAAGTACTACATTAGTAGCTGAAAAGATTAGAACTTGCATATAAGGATTAAGGTATAGAAATATCTTAATGGGTAAGACCTTTTGGGAAAAAACGTGTGGGTTTAGCTTAAACAAACATTTTATACAAAAATTGCAACAAATAGTAAAACCCATAGAGATAAATAAATAGATCAATAAAGGTACACATGATAAATTATCTGCCAAAGACCATCAACATTCCCTTAGGTCATTTATCAATGCGTACGTAAGTTTCTAAGTTGCATACTCCAGAAACGCTTGGAAGAGAAACCCAAGACTGCAAACTTTCAAACAAAATAACAAGTCCCAAATGCCAAAATTCTTTACACTTTTTAAACTGAATCATCTAACATGATTCCTGTTATAATTCAACATAACATAATCATTTTTATTGGAACGGGGGAATCCACTTGGTAATGCTCCATTTCATGACCATCTGTAATGACCCGACCGGTCGTTTTGTGTTCTAGGACCCTGTGCCCCTAAATGAGACTCCCCATAGTTGCTTTTACTGATTTATGACTTGCGCGGATGGGTGGTTCGAGGTTTGGTGGAGTTTGGAGTGGTATAGGAACACTTAGTTCCTTAAGGTTGGCCTTAAAGGCCAAGTTTGACTTCAATCAACATATTCAGTAAACGACCCCGTAATCGATGTTCGAAGATTCTGGTAGGTTTGTATGATTATTTCAGACTTGGGCATGTGTTCGGAATGGGTTTTGGATGACCCGGGGGCGTTTCAGCGCCAAATAGTGAAATAAGAATTTCCTTAAGTTCAAATTGAGGTTTGGAACATGTTTTTATGTTATCGAGATCCAAATGGAATTCCGAGATCGAGAGTAGTTCCGTTATGTCATTTATGACTTGCTCGCAAAATTTGGTGTCATTCCGAGTAGTATAGATAGGTTCGGTGTATTAAAAGCGAATTCAAGAACTTGAAGTTCTTAAGTTTGATCCAATAGGTTTTGGGGTATGATTTTTAGATTTAGCGTTGTTTCGACGTTCCGAAGGCTCCAGCGAGTCCGTACTATGATTTAGGACTTGTTGGTATATTCGTATGGGGTCTTTGGTGGGCCCAGATGCCATTCGGGCATCGAGCGAGGAAAAAACTAGCCTAAAATGACTGCTGGTGCAGCAGATCTGGTGCGACCGCACCTGCGTTGGTCATGTCGCAGGTGCGAGATCGCTCCTGCGATCCAAGCCTCGTAGGTGCGACTCCTGAGGGAGCTGCCCATTTCCGCAGGTGCGGACCCCTTTTCGCAGAAGCGGAGGCGCATGTGCGGACTCCACTCCACAGGTGCGAGAATTTTCTCGCAGATGCGTGACCGCAGGTGCGGTCCTCAAGCCGCAGGTGCGAAAAGCCTGTAGGCAGTGAGCTCATTTTAAACACGGGACTTAACCATTTTTGAACACTTTTATTCATCTTTGGGCGATTTTGAGAGCATGCAAGGAGGGTATTCGACCTAGCTGCTGTGAGGTAAGTAATTCCTACTATAAATTTAGCTTTATACTTGAATTCTTAGGTATATTAACACCACAATTAGTAGAAACCATGGGTTAGAGTAAAAACCTAAGTTTTTGAAAAAAGTGGGAAATTACCAAGAAATTTGTTAAGGAATCAAACAAAAACTATGTAATATTGATCCTTAGGCCATGGGTGATAGTTTCCTTCAAATATTTTCGGAATCCGAGCATGTGGGCCCGGAGGTGTATTTTAGGATTTTCCCAATTTAAGTAGGAGAATTGAGGACTTTGGAGTATAGACTGATTTGTTTATGCAATATTTGACTAGTTTCGAGTCCTTGGGCGACGAATTTGGAGTTCCAGGCGCATTCTTGACCCGGGAAGTAGACTTGACGCAAGGTAAGTCTCCTTTCTAACCTTGTAAGGGGGAGTTTTTCCATGGGTGAATTAAATGATTATGTGTTATTGCTGTGGGGCGGAATACGTACGTGCAAGGTGAGGAGAGCCCGTGCGTAGTGACTATTATTGTTAAGTCCGGGTAGTTAGGTCCACACCAAGCCATGTGAATTCCATTAACTTAAGTTATATGCTTTGTAACTTCATTGTATGCAACTTTGTTTTAAGAAAACCGAGAATTTGATGTTTTAAAAAGAATTGTTATTTGAAAAGGATTGAAAGAAAGATGTTGTGTTTGCATGAGACCGCTTCGCAATTTATATCCCGCGAGCGAAGTGATTCTTTCCCCCACTCTCATGGGAGAGGGTCGTACGCCACGTCAGGTTGATAGATGCATCTATGGTTCGTGTCGTTCGACCCTTCGGCAGTGCACATTTATTATTATTATGTTGGCCCAGGCCGGATGTCCTTATTCCACTATGCGCATGCTATTTGCTTGATGTTGTTTATGACTGTTGAGCTGTGAAATATCCTGGAAGATCGAACTGAAAACTTAAAAATTGATGCTTCACTACATATTTGGATTTTATTACGATTCGATATTTATTTCCTTGCTATCCATTCTTACTTGTTGTCCTCTTTTAAATTATCACCTAAATGTACTGTTTGGACCCTAGTAAGTGTCAAGTCGACCTCTCATTACTACTTCTTCGAGATTAGGCGGGATACTTACTGGGTACATATTTTTTATGTACTCATGCTACGCTCTGTACTTAATTGTACATGTTCTGAGGCAGGTGCATCGGGGTTCCAGTCCGAGCTCGTTCCTGAGTTATACTGATCGAGGCTTCACGGTGAGCTGCTCCTCTTGGCGACTTCCAGCAGCACTTTGGAGCTATTCTTTTGTTATTTCTGCCTATACTCACTCAGACAGTAGGACATACTTTCATTCTATTGATATTATTCCTAGATGCCTGTAGACTTGTGACACTAATTCCTGGCACACACACGCTAGTAGACTTTATTTTGGGATTTAATCGTTAATTATGACTTCATGGTTATTTATTTTGCATAAAATTGCCTAAGTTATCCGCTTCTACTTAATGTCTCAAAACTAAGTTAAGCAAGTGTTAAAATTTTTTTTTTTGGTAAACTACCTGAACTCACTAGTAGATAATGGTTGGCTTGCCTGACGGCGGTGTTGGGCGCCGTCGCGACCTGAGTTAGGATTTGGATCGTGACACCATCTAAATGCATAAATTAGGCATCATGTCATCAGTAACAAAGCTAAGAATCATACTAAAAGAAAAATAGCTCACTAAGATTTTGATTTGGGATGGCAATTTGAGCCCAAACTTATTTGACCCGACCAACCCGTCCAAGGTTGGGCCAGTCGTTGACCCGCTCATTTATTGAACTTAGCCTATCTTGACACATCCCTTCTCAACCTATCTAAAGTTGGAATTATTTTTAGCCCAAATTGATCCATGTGTAGCTTTGCTAAAGTATCTTTAAAATATTTTTTTGTTTGATATTTTATATATTACCATAAAAAAATCTTATTTTATAATTAAACAAATCATAAGAAAATAATATACATTAATTAAAGTTTGATAAGAGTTGGGGGGGAGGGGTTGGGTTGTAACAACAAATTGCGTTACAATAATCAAGACTGAAAAATTACGTAACAAATTTAGTATTTGATTTCAATAAATAAAAGTTTTATAATCTCTATGGTATTCCTCCGATACTTCAAGAACATAAACTATCTTGATGAGCTTGATTTTTATTTTTGATTCAAGGGATTGTAAAGCTTGGTTTTGAATCTCCTTCTTAGGCTTGGGCTTGAATTTGGATTTGATCTTGAATGCCTTGGTATTTGATTTGGCTTCGTTCTTGATCTTGAACTTGAACTTGTAGCTTGTAGAGAAAGTGATGTCTAATCCACAAGCTCTCTGCTTGCTTCTTGTTATCACTTCTTGTGTCTTCTAGCTTTATGAAGACCTCTATTTATAGTTGTAGGGAGTGGTGTGACTCTGTAATTTGATTGGTCCGTTTGAACTGACCAATACCATCTAGACACTTGGCACAACTTTACTGGTTGTTGATTTGACTTGGTATGTCATCCTTTCTTGACACGTAGCACGATTTCATTGGCTCATTTATTTGACTTGGATTGCCACATCATTTGACACATGGGAAATTTTATTGGCTCGTTCCTTTGACTTGGATCGCTACACTTGACATGTGGCATGAGTCTGGGATGGGCTAATAACCATTTGGACCTTGAGCTAATAAAATAGGCTCATATTTTGTAGCCCAACTAATTGTACTAGCCCAATATGTTTGGATTTACTTGACCAATCCAAATGTATTAGCCAGAATATTTACTTGGACTTTTTCTTGAATTTAGTATAGTCCGAATAATTTATGATTTAAAATTCAACAAGATGTGCATGCTTACAAATATCCCCTACGTCAAGACTTGTCGAATTAAAAGACTAGGTTTGAAGAATCACATTTTGCTAGAAACTATGTGCCCCTTGTTTGATAATTATTCAAATTTAGATTTGCATTTGAATAATATCTAGCAATATAGCAGCATACAGAGAGATCATTATTATTATTATTCTTATTTTATCCAACTTTGACTTAAGGATAGAACCGGGTGTTTGAGATTTTTTTTTAAATAGAAAAAAGGTTTGGACTTGCATTGAAAATGTCTCGTAGGGACAACATCACATGGTTCAAAGTTCCAGCAACTTTGGTTGCCCAGAAACATGACTTTTGAAAATGAGTTGAAATCATTTTCCAATATTGAGTTTATCTCTTGACTAATTAATTTAGCTTCTACTAATAGGATAGGAACACGAGGTAATTTTACATGAAAATTTAGGATCCGTTTGGTCATAGATTTTGGCAAAATAAATTTGGATTTTGTTTGGCAAACACATGTTTAGCCATAGATTTTGACTATATTTTGGCAAAATTCCAAATTCAAAAACCAGCTCAATAGCTGGTTTTGTGCCAAATCCCTAATAATACACATATTTTTCTAAAATAAATTTAGAAAATATGTTTTTGAAAACGTATGTCCAAACACATTTTCATCTTCAAGCCAAACTTCACCCAAAGTAGATTTTTCAAAATAAATTTGAAAATCTATGGCCAAAACGCTAGCTAATATTACCCACAAACACTTTCGTACTAAGATGGTCTCTTGCTTTATTCCTCAAAACTCGAGACTGCATCTACCGATATCAAGCTACCACTCAATTGTAAGAGGCCATGAAAGACTCCTATTTCGGTTGGGATTTTCCAACAACTTGAGATTTTTTTGATAGATCAAAATATTTTAATTGTATATCAGCAACCATATTTAGGGGAGATTTATCTTATCTGGTCTCTCTTGGGTTTATCTATAAAAATAGGACTTCTTGGTGTTTTTTACGCCTATAAAAGGGGTACTGCAGATGCATTGAGTTACATTTATTGCTTTGGAGAAATCAATATATTGGGATACTACGAGAGAAAGCCAAAGCCCTAGTAAGTAAGTTATTTACTTTTTCATAGAGAAGTGGCAACAGTTTATTTAATTGTTCTCTCTTTCCTAATGAAACTTGCTAATAGAATCACTATTGAGCTCTTTTCCACGTCTACTCTTCTTTGCTTTATGTCATTTTCAGCAGGTACATCATTACGTTTTGCACTTTCACTTCTTCTTTTTTTGTTTTTTTTTTGTTTTTTTGCAATAAACACCAAACATGAAGATACTCTTGGACTTTTATCACAAACTTTGTTTTAAACCTCTCCTTTTTTTAAAAAATAATAATAATAAAATAGCACAATTGGTACATGCCAAACTTTTTTTCTTAGTCCCCTTTTATGGCAATTTTAAATAGGGCTAAGAGCACCGTAAACATAATATTTTTATTTGATTCATGAGTCTTGCCCTTTCTTGTGAGGCGTGTCACATGAAATCACTTTTATTTTCATTAACACTTTTTTTTAAAAGTTTGCCATGATAGAATTTAGTCACATCTTTGATTTGGAGAAGTCAATAGAGAGACTCGCATAATTATCATTTATGAAAATGGTGTTCTTTCTTTTCTGCATGGTTTGAAGTTTGGATCTAAATCTTCTTTTTGTCTTACTTTCACATATCTTGAACTCAGTTGAATTAATAACAATAACTAATTTTGTTAATTGTAAATGACTAAATCACGGCTTCATCACATGTCAGTATGATCAAGTATATTTTGTATCTACTTTATCGCGTTTCTAGGTATTACTTGCAAAATTTAAACAATGACTTATCAACACTCAAATTACCTTATACATCTTCAAAGTTTAATCCAATGGGTAATATACCATTTTAAAGGTATTTATCTTCGAAAATGTGATGCAAACAGTGTAGAGCTGCTTCCTCTTTTATGACATGTAGTACTTTATTTCTCTATCTTTCTTTACTTTATATGAAGAGCTTAAGATTTATCTCATTTCAAGTAGGAGACTTCTTTCCCTTTTTTGGGCGAAGACGATTACTCCGTCTAAGCCAAAATTTTACTTTATTTATATATTTGACTTTACTTTATTTGAGGCGAAGACCATTACACCGTCTAAGTCAAGGACTTTATTTTATCTGAGGTGAAGATCATTACATCGTCTGAGCCAAAAAAAATTTATTTTGTCTGAAGCAAAGGCCATTATACCGTCTAAGCTAAAGACTTTATCTTGTTTGAAAATTTAACTTCATTTTATCTGAGGCATAAACCATTACACCATCTAAACCAAAGATTTTACTTTATCTGAGGTGAAGATCATTACACCGTCTGAGCCAAAAATTTACTTTGTCTGAGATGAAGACCATTACACCGTCTGAGCCAAAGATCTTATTTTATTTAAAGATTATACTTTTCTTTATCTGAGGCGAACCATTACAGCATCTGAGCCAAAGATTTTACTTTTTCTGAGGTGAAGACCATTACACTTCTGAGCCAAAGACTTTACTTTATACGAGGCAAAGTCTATTAGACTGGCTAAGCTGAATACTATATTTTGCAAAGGCGAAGACAACCGTCTAAGCTAAAGAATTTACATTGTCCGAGGCTAAGACCAACTACACCGTCTAAGCTGAAGATTATATTTTGTCTAAGGAAAAGACAACTATCTAAGTTGAATACTTTACTTTGTCTGAGACTAAGACCATTACACCGTCTAAGCTGAAGACTATATTTTGCAAAGGCGAAGACAACCGTCTAAGCTGAAGACTTTACTTTGTTCAAGGCTAATACCATTACACCGTCTAAGATGAATACTATATTTTATCCAAGACGAAGACCATCGAAGATCATTCTTTATCGCCAAAATATTTGACCTTTTGGTGCAAAGGAACGAAAACTTGTCCTGATTTCAAGATGCATGAATCGAAGTGATGGTTTAGACTTCAATACCACACACGAAGATATGTTACTTTGTGTGGTACCCAATTTTCGAGTGCTGTCTCAGTAGAAGAACCTGGTTCTTCTTGTTGTTCCAACTACTACTGTTGCAAAATTATAAAAAGCAGTAAAGTAAAACATAGAGATTTTTACGTGGAAAACACCTGGCTCAAAAGGTGAAAAAACCACAACCTACTCCTTAGTAGGATTTGTTCAAACTCTTCACTAAAAACTCTGAGCCAAAGGACTTACAAAATAAACTCTTTTGTAATCCTAGGACTAACTCTATTCCCTTTGTAGTAACTAGCCCCTAGCTAATTTCTACACACCTCAAGTTAACTCTAACTTGAACAATACGTACCTATTACAATTGCTTCTATGAAAGCTGAAAGATACAATATTAAAAACTCCTACTACAATCAACTAGACTCAATAATCAATCAGATGAAACTGGTTCTTCTAGTTGAACTGTAGCCTTTGCATAAAACAATGATTCTGCTAGCAAAATAACTCTGGGAATTTTGCTTTCAGACTTTGATTTACTTCAGCTTTTGTGCGTGTAGAATTCCAACATAAATACATCAAGTATTTATAGAGTCAGTCGTTGAGCTTGTCTTCACATTCTAGTGTAACTCTACGTGGGTGAACAAATTCGAACCAAACTCAACTTCCTTTCTTTTGTTACTTTCCTTGCTGAATTAGACGTCAATTAATCAGATCAATTTGCAACCTTTTCGCATTAGGAGACAATCTCTTGGTTCATTTATACTTCATATTCACAAATATCTCCTAAGCATATACGGTTCATGTGCCAGCTATTTAGTTCAAGATGTGTTCTCTGATGGACCTGGTTCAACTGGTCAGCCGTTTGTCAATCTTCAAAACTATGCAGTGACATGGGTCCACAAATTCCCCCTTTTTGATGATGAGAAACTCTGTGCTTAATCATGTATATACTTCAAACACTTTGTATGATTTTAGCATTAATCATAGAGAATCCAGGTTCATTAGGTTATAAATATCACTTTAAAAAACATTTTGAAAAGTTCAACACATATCTTCCCCCTTTTGGCATCATCGAAAAGTTTGCAAAATGATATACTTACCAGTTTTATTAATTATTACTCATGGCCATTGAGGCAATTGCTGTTGCAAAGCATGATTAATCAACACAAGAAACCAATAAAAGTTAGCTAACTCAGAAATTTAGACAAGTCAATAACTAAAAGCATTCATTGATAAGTAACGATAATCAACCACCATACAGAAAAACAAAAACAAACCAACCATGAGCAACAACAAAAAAGAGTAAAAAGAACTGAAACTGATAACTGGTCTTAAGATGGGTTATGGAAGCTTTGAGAAGCCTAAGGATGGGAAGGTGCAGA
>ML437149.1:108920-155340 GCA_005239525.1 Nicotiana knightiana
CTACTTTGTGTGGTATCCAATTTTCGAGTGCTGTCTCGTAGAAGACCTGGTTCTTCTTGGTGTTCCAACTACTACTGTTGCGGAATAATAAAAAGCAGTAAAGTAAAAACACAAAGACTTTTACATGGAAAACACCTGGCTCAAAAGGTGAAAAAACAACGACCTACTCCTCAGTAGGATTTGCTCAAACTCTTCACTAAAAACTCTGAGCCAAGCGGACTTACAAAATAAACTCTTTTGTAATCCTAGGACTAACTCTAATCCTTTTGTAGTAACTAGCCCCTAGCTAATTTCTACACACCTCAAGTTAACTCTAACTTGAACAATACGTACCTATTACAATTGCTTCTATGAAAGCTGAAAGACACAATATTAAAAACTCCTACTACAATCAACTAGAATCAATAATCAATCAGATGAAACTGGTTCTTCTAGTTGAACTGTAGCCTTTGCATCGCACAATGATTCTGCTAGCAAAATAACTCTAGGATTTTGCTTTCAGACTTTGATTTACTTCAGCTTTTGTGCATGTAGAATTCTAGCAGAAACACATTAAGTATTTATAGAGTCAGTCGTTGAGCTTGTCTTCCAATTCTAGTCCAACTCTACCTGGGTGAACAAATTCGAACCAAACTCAACTTCCTTTCTTTTGTTACTTTCCTTCCTGAATTCGACGTCAATTAATCGAATCTGTTTGCAACCTTTTCGCATTAGGAGACAATCTCTTGGTTCATTTATACTGCATATTCACAAATATCTCCTAAGCATATACGGTTCATGTGCCAGCTATTTAGTTCAAGATGTGTTCTCTGATGGACCTGGTTCAACTGGTCAGCCGTTTGTCAATCTTCAAAACTATGCAGTGACATGGGTCAACACGAAGATTGTATGAAGCATGAAAAAAGCTGACCACCAAGAATATTTCTTCCATTTCAATCATCACATGTAATTTATGATCTCCTTTATATAGATATATTTCTTCCTTTTTTTTTGCAAGTACAAGAAGATCTCATCCAAAGATACCACTTTAGTAAAGATAACCTCACAGTCGAATAATCTTTTGTATGTAACATAAATCAAGTCATGCAAGCTAACATTTTAAATGCTTTCAGTTGAAGATTTGAAGATATGTTAAAACCTTCATTCAAATAATTCAAGATATAAATATTTAAAGATGATGCAGACTATATCAAATACTTTTAGCATACATCAGGAGATATACTGAAGCTTCCAACTAAAGAATTGATGACTATATCAATTTGAAGACTTCAAGACTATTATGGGGGCTTCTTATTGGCTTTCAATTGAAGATTTGGTGCTTGGAAGAATTTAACTTGTAGATTTCAACTTGAAAACATGACAGACTTGAAGGCTTCTACTTGAAGACTTGACAGATTTGAAGACATCGACTTGAAGACTTAGTGGATTTGAAGACTTTAACTTGATGATTCAACTTGAAAATTTTGAAGAATTGAAGACTTCAACTTTTGGCTTGGTGAATTTTAAGACTTTAACTTGATGACTCAATTTTAGGACTTCCCAAATTGCAGACTTTAACTTGAAGATTAAAGGTCTAATCATCACTTAGCAGATTTAAAACATTCAGACGACTTGGTGGACTTGAAGACTTCAACTCGAAGATTTAGGTAGATTTTAAGAATTCAACTTGAAGGTTAAAGTATAAGAGTTAAACTTGAAGATGTATCCACTTTGAAGAATTCAACTTGAAAACGTGACAAACTTGGATAGTTGATGACTTAGCGGACTAGAAGAATTTAACTCAACTTCAACTTGAAGATTTAACATGCTAGAAACTTTGCACCTGCAGTTGCCTCAATGGCCATGAGTAATAATTAATAAAACTGGTAAGTATATCATTTTGCAAACTTTTCGATGATGCCAAAATGGGGAAGTTAGTTTGTGCTTTTCAAATTATTTTTAAAGTTTAAAGTGATATTTATAACCTAATGAACCTGGATTCTCTATAATTAATGATCAAAACCATACAAAGTTCTTTGAAGTGTATACATGATTAAGTACAGAGTTTGTCATCATCAAAAAGGGGGATTTGTTGACCCATGTCACTGCATAGTGTTGAAGATTAACAAAAGGATGACCAGTTGAACCAGGTCCATGAGAGCACACATCTTGAACTAACTAGCCGACACATGAACCGTATATGCTTAGAAGATGTTTTGAATATGAAATATCAATGAACCAAGAGATTGTCTCCTAATACGAAAAGGTTGCAAACTGATCTGATTAATTGAAGACGAATTCAACAAGGAAAGTAACAAAAGAAAGGAAGTTGAGTTTGATTCGAATTGGTTCACCCAGGTAGAGTTGAACTGGAATTGGAAGACAAGCTCAACGATTGACTCTATAAATACTTGATGTATTTCTGCTGGAATTCAAAACACACAAACCTGAAGTGAATCAAAATCTGAAAGCAAAATTTCTAGAGTTATTTTAGCTAGCAGAATCGTTGTGAGATGCAAAGGCTACAATTCAACTAGAAGAACCAGTTCCATATGATTGTTTATTGAGTCTAGTTGATTGTAGTAGGAGTTTTTAATATTGTATCTTTCAACTTTCATAGAAGCAATTGTAATAGGTACGTATTGATCAAGTTAGAGTTAACTTGAGGTGTGTAGAAATTAGCTAGGGGCTAGTTACTACAAAGGGTTAGAGTTAATCCTTAGGATTACAAAAGAGTTTATTTTGTAAGTCCGTTTGGCTCAGAGTTTTTAGTGAAGAGTTGAGCAAATCCTACTGAGGAGTAGGTCGTGGTTTTTTCACCTTTTGAGCCAGGTGTTTTTCACGTAAAAATCTCTGTGTTTTTAATTTACTTCTTTTTATTATTCCGCAACAGTAGTAGTTGGAACACCAAGAAGAACCAGGTTCTTCTACTGAGACAACACTCGAAAATTGGGTACCACACAAAGTAACCTACCTTCTTGTGTGGTATTGAAGTCTAAAACATCAGTTGGTATCAGAGAAGGTTATCCCTGAAAGGCTAACATCTTGGAGAAGATCAAGATGAGTGCACCACCTGGAAATTGGGAAGGTCAATCAACTGCAAGGCCACCACTCTTCAATGGCCAGTACTACTCATGGTGGAAAAATAAGATGAAGGATCACCTAATTGGAGAAGACTATGAACTCTGGGACATTGTCACTGATGGTCCTCTAGCTACCATGATGAAGATTGCTGAAGGTATAGATATACAAAAAACAAGAGCTGATGGCACTGCTGAGGATCTAAAGAAATGGGAGAAGAATGCAAAGGCCAAAAAGTGGTTAGTATGTGGACTAGGTCCAGACGAGTACAACAGAATCCAAAGTTGCACCACTGCCAAAGAGATTTGGGATACCTTGCAAGTATCCCATGAAGGAACACCTCAGGTAAAAAGGTCAAGAGATACTCTACTATACTCTCAGTATGAAAACTTCACTATGAAAGAAGGAGAGACTATTCAAGAGATGTACATAAGATTCACAACCTTGACTAATGAACTGAAGTCTCTTGGAAGAATCATTCTTGAAGAGGACAAGGTTGAGAAGATCCTAACAAGCGTCTCGCCTATTTCTTGGGAAAGCAAAATAACTGCTATCCAAGAATCTAAAAATATGGCAACCCTCAGACTGGATGAGCTAATTGGAAACCTCACTGCCTATGAACTGAGAAGGCAGACAATGAAGATGGATGGTCCAAAGAAGGAGAGGGGTTTAGCTCTAAGAATCACTGAGGGAGAAGATCTGGAAGATGATGAGATGGCCATGATCACCAAAGAATTTAGAAACTTTATCATGAGGAGAAAGGCATCTCTAGAGGAGGAAACTACAACAAAGCAAAGGCTCCAAAACGACCAACCAACGAGGGATGCTATAAATGTGGTAAGACTGACCATTTCATTAAAAACTATCCTCGGTGGAAAGTAGAGTGGAAAAAGGAAAGATATGAGAGAAGGAACAGGAGGAAGGAACAGGTTCAACCCAAGACAAACACAACAAAGGCTATGGTTGCTGCTTGGGGGGAAAGTTCAGGTGAAGAATCAGAATATGGGAAAACTGAAGATCAGGCGCTCATGGCAATTGGAGAATCTGACAAGGAATCACATGAAGAACCAGAGGTAAGTATCTCTCATCTTAAAAATAAAGTAAAGTTCCTATCTAAGGAAAAACTCTCTGAGTTGTTATCATAGATGATTTTGAGGAAACAACCAAAGAGAAGGATCAACTATCTAAAGAATGTGCAATGCTAAAAGCAAAATGCATAAACCTGGAAATCAGAGTCAGTGAATCTGAAAAGAAAAACATTGACTTGCTGAACCAGGTTCATCCTCTTGAAACTGAGATTCTAGAACTAAAATCTGAAAAGTTAAAGCTAAAGCTAGGATCAAGTAAAAAGGTTGTTGATCATTCTCATATCATGTTAGAAGAAAACATAGGAAAATTAAAAGATAAGATGTATGCCAAGGACGAAAAAATAAGAACTCTTAATANTGAGAGAGATTGGATTTGGAAGTCAATTGCCCAAGTGGGATCCCAAAAATAAGTATCTCACTCTTCCTGAGAATAAAATCTACACCCATTGTGGTAAGACTGGGCACTACAAAAATGAGTGTACTGCAAAAGAGCAGGCCAGTCGAAAAAATGAGAGGTTTGTAAAAAAAAACTAGCTACCAAATTGGGCCAGGAAAAATTTGATTCATCCATTCTCTCATAGAAAAGGACCCAAACTAGTTTGGGTTCTTAAGACTAACCTTTGATTCCTTTTGTAGGTTCAAGTGAGAGGAGGCAGCCAGATTTGGTACTTGGATAGTGGCTGCTCAAAGCATATGACTGGGAACATGGAACAGTTCCTTTCACTTGAAAGTCTCAAAGGAGGAAATGTCTCCTTTGGAAACGGGAAGAAAGTGAAACATTGGGGTTGGTAAGGTAGGTAAGGATGATACACGATCTATTGAACATGTGTATCTAATAGATGGCTTGAAATATAGTCTGATCAGTGTATCACAACTATGTGACAAAGGTAACTTTGTTGCTTTTACTTTCAAAAAATATTTTGTGATTAACCTGCTTACTGACAAGATTGTTTTGCAGGGAAAAAGAATGAATAACATCTATGTCATAGACTTGTCCACACTGTCTGAAAATGAACTCACTTGTCTAAGTGTGTTGGACAGTGATCCCCTCCTGTGGCACAAACGACTTGGTCATGCGAGTCTAACTCAGCTTAACAAACTAGTCTCTAAGGACTTAGTGGTAGGACTTCCTAACATTAAGTTCAAGGAGGACAAAGTTTGTGAGGCATGTGCCAGGGGGAAGCAGGTAAGGTCCTCTTTCAAAAGTAAGAAAATGGTCAGTATCATCAGGACGTTGGAACTGGTTCATATGGATCTATATGGTCCTATGAGAACTTTAAGTAGAGGTGGTAAGAGATATGTGATGGTGCTAGTTGATGATTTTTCAAGGTTCACTTGGACCTTATTCCTGGCATCTAAGGATGAAACATTTGATATGTTCACCTCATTTGTCAAAAAAACTCAAAATCAATTAGGAACTCAACTTGCATCAATAAGATCTGACCATGGTTCTGAATTTGAGAATGCTAAGTTTGCTGAGTTTTGTGATGAACATGGTGTTAATCATAACTTTTCTGCTCCTAGAACCCCACAGCAAAATGGGGTTATTGAAAGGAAAATCAGAACTCTTGAATACCTTGCAAGAACCATGCTCATATCTGGTAAGCTACCTCACAGCTTCTGGGTTGAAGCAATAAATACTGCTTGTTATATAATCAATAAATGCATGACCAAACCTATGGTAGAGAAAACTCCCTATGAATTACTTAAAGGGATAAATCCCAACATATCACACTTTAGGGCTTTTGGATGCAAGTGTTTTGTACATAATAATGGCAAAGATTCCCTAGGAAAATTTGACCCCAGAAGTGATGAGGGAGTATTNTGTGATGGACCAGGTTCAATTACCCCAAGCATCATGACAGGGGGAACTCAACATATGCAACCTGGCCCTGATCCTGCTCTACAGCAACAAGACATTATGGAATCATCTAGGAATGAACAACTGGCACTTAAGCGACACAGATATCAGAGTTCTCACCCTCTTGGGAACATCATAACAAATTTGGCATCTGGAATCAAGACAAGATTATCCTTGAAAAATCTGTGTGCATTTGATGCCTTTCTATCTATGATCGAACCAATGAACATTGGGGAAGCCCTACAAGATGTTGATCGGGTAAATTCCATGCAAGAAGAGTTGAATCAGTTTGAAAGAAGTCAAGTATGGCACTTGGTACCCAGGCCATTAGACATATCTGTAATTGGCACCAAGTGGGTCTTCAGGAACAAGCTCGATGAGGATGAAAATGTTACAAGGAATAAGGCAAGATTAGTTGTTCAAGGATATATTCAATAAGAAGGAATTGACTATGATGAGATCTTTGCCCCTGTGGCAAGACTAGAGCCAATCAGACTTCTTATAGCATTTGTTGCACACATGGAATTCACTCTTCATCAGATGGATGTTAAGAGTGACTTTCTAAATGGCTATATGAAGGAAGATGTATTTGTCAAGCAGCCTCCAGGTTTTGAAAGCAAGGATTCACCTGACCACGTATACAAACTCTACAAGGCTCTATATGGTCTCAAACATGCACCAAGAGTATGGTACGAAAGATTATCAAAATTCATGCTAGAACATGGGTACAAACGAGGCAAAATTGATAGTGCCTTGTTCTTAAGGGGAAAAGGTAAGGATCTTCTGGCTGTGCAAATATATGTGGATGATATCATATTTGGAGCGACTTCTGAGAAATTGAGCATGGAATTTGCTAAGCTAATGGGAAAGTGAGTTTGAGATGAGTATGATGGGTGAGCTAAACTTTTTCTTAGGCTTGCAAATTAAGCAAAACCCAAATGGAACAATGATCCACCAACAAAAGTATGTGAAAGAATTGCTCAAAAAGTTTAAAATGGAAGACTCAAAAGAAATAGACATTCCCATAGCCACAACTACAAAATTGGATGCGGATGAACCTGGTTCATCTGTTGATCAGAAGATTTATAGAGGGATGATTGGGTCTCTATTGTTTCTCACTGCCAGCAGACCTAATATTGTGTTCAGTGTGGGATTGTGTGCTAGGTTTCAGGCAAATCCAAAGGAGTCCCACCTCACTGCAGTAAAGAGAATTTTGAGATATTTGAAAGGCACCACTGATTTNTACTCACTTTTTGGGTTCATGCCTTGTGTCTTGGGAAACCAAGAAACAAAATTCAGTAACCTTGTCTACTGTTGAGGCTGAATATGTGGCTGCAGCCTCATGCTGTGCCCAGTTGTTATGGATAAAAAAACAACTCATGGACTTTGGTATTGATGTGGGATGCATTCCTATGTTTTGTGATAACACTAGTGCTATTAGTATGACGAAGAACCCGGTCCATTACAAAAGGACTAAGCACATAGATGTTACACACCATTTTCTAAGGGATAACTATGAAAAAAGAATGATCGCAATCGAATTTTGTGCTACTGATCATCAAATTGCTGATATATTCACTAAAGCACTTAGTAGGGAGCATTTTGAGAGAAACAGGCTGGAATTAGGGATGATTAAGATCACCTGATTCAAGAGAAAGAAATTTTTTATATAAATGAATTTTTGGCTAGAAAATTTTAATTAGGTACTAATCAAATTAATAATTGCTCAGCATTATGTATTTATTGCCATACTCATTTCCATGTATTAATATGATTCTCTGGATACTAATAATTTTTATCTATCTTTGTAAATTGAGGCAATTTAAAGATTTCAAACAGCATGAAGTTGGTTCATCTACGATGATTCATCTGACTGACAAGATACGTACTCTTCTCCATATAGTAATTCAATTACAGTCACACATGAGCAGGAGTCTATCCATAATTGGTTCATTCCTAAGTCTTTGTACTAGTCCATAAATGAACCCGTTCAAGAAGTCACGTCAACACTCAATTAGCCTAAAAATAGGGAACACTTAACCGTCAAATCAAGGATACTCCTACAACCATTAGACTTCCACTTGAATAAATTTTTATCCGTTGTAAAATTAATGGCCATATGTTATAAAAGGTAATCATTACTCCTCTCTTCATAAAGCTTCCTTTAAACCAAGTTTAACTCATATTACACTACCCAAAACCTGCAAAACTCGTTTTTTCCTCTCAACAAAGAAAAAAAAATGTCTTCACCTCCACCAGCTTCCTCATCTAATTCCTCACCTAATCGTGATTACAATGGAGGAAATTCTGAATTAGTCACCAATTATCCATCTGTTTACAGCTCCGAATCACCAGAAATTCCATCATCCCCTGAAAACACACCCATTTTTAAACCCACTCCAAACCCTACTCCTTCCCCCAAGAATCGTCGTGTTAAAGTTCTTGCCCGAAAATCTGTTGCTTCTGGGGATAGGAAAAAATTCTTGGAGGATCTTATTAAAGCAGACAAAGGCACTAAGTCAGATTCATTTAATGAGTCCTTCAAATCAGCTAATGAGGAAGAAGCACCTGGCTCAACCAGTTCTGAAAAAGGTAATCTTGAAATCGATTCTGAACTTACTTCTGCTGATAAAAGATTCGTGTTGGTAGGGTCTGTTGTTGATGTTGAAATACCTGGAAGAAAGAAGGGTGGGAGAAAATAAAGAATTCTTGAGAGAAAGGGAGAAGAAGATGTGAGGGGATCTAGGGCGGATGGTGCCACGCTGGTTATCTGTGGCCCCATTCCTGAAACTATGGGAGAAGAAGTCACTGATTTAGGGGGAAGTATAATAGAGGAAGCTGCAACAGGTCTTGCAAGCCTGAAGAAAGCTATAGATGAACCTAGTTCATCGGGGGAAGAAACATTGGCAGAAAGATTGAGAAAACTGGGGGAGTCTTATAACCCCAAGAGAAGAAGGAGTCAGAAACCCAAGAAGGCAACTCACCCAGTTCCTTCAAAGAAAAGGAAAATTTCTAAAGTTGCTGATGTTTCTGCTCCAAAAGTTAGAGCTATTCGTAGCACTGTGAGAGAAGAAGAAGAAAGATTAGAAAAGGCTCTGAAGGAGAGCAAGAAGAAGAGGGCAGCAAAAGGAAAAACAAAAGATGGAGAGCCTGTTGAGGTTATTGAGATTGAAGAAACTGGGTTGGACCTGGTCCAACAGGAGGAGAAACCTGCTCCAGGTGTGGCTGAGACACCAAAATCCACAAAGGCTAAGGCTTCTTCAAAGAAGTCAGCTAGGATGTCTGCGCACCAACAAAATCTGTTAAGAAGACCAGGGCCAAGCCAAAGAGAGTGAAAGTTGTTTATGATGATGATGCACTCCGGAGTGGAGAAGAGGAGAAGGAAATTGGAGTGGTGACTGACAGGGTTACCGTGTTTGGAAAAAGAACAATACTAAAGGGCAAGCTGGTGAAGGATTTAGAGGAGCCTGGTATGTAGTATCTAATGGAAACTCTGGAGGTACAAGGCTGGAAGGACCTGGTGCTTCGCATGGAAGGCAGGCTGGAAAGAGTTGAGTTGGTAGAGTTTATGGGGAATGCAAGTGTCAAGGAAGGCATGGTCACGTCTATGGTCAAAGGAATTGAGGTTTCCTTTGATGTCAAAGAATTGGGTGTTAATCTTAACATACCAGCTGAGGGCTATGAGGACTATACAAGGCAAAGATGGCCTTATCTAGATGGGATAGCCTCAGCAATCGACATCACCAGGTTCTTTAGTGATAGTGAGAAGGAGATTGAACCCAGGCCGGTTTACAAGAGTGAGATGATGCCCGAGCACAAGCTACTCTTTGAGTTCGTCATTAAGTTCCTACTGCCTAGATAAGAAAGAAGGCACATGGAAATTTATATGGATCTTACTTTGATGGAATGCTTGTATAGGGGAAAGCAAATTAATTGTCCAGCTTTTATCATCCAACTCCTTGACAGAGTGGTGAACGGAACCAAGGCACACGCAATTCCTTATGGATTCATGCTGACAGCAGTGCTTGCACATTTTGGGGTTCCAGTAAAGAAGGCTGAGATGGCTACGGGCAAAGATTATTTTGGGAAGGAAACTTTGCTTACATGTGACTACAATGTCAATGTTCCTGTGGATGAACCTGGTTCATCTAGGAAGCAACCAGTCAACAGCAAAGTTAGAACTTTGGTGCAAGAAAACGAGATTAAGGATATGGAGATCCTTCGCTTAAAGTCTCGTGTGATTGAGGTTGAAGAAGAGCGGGATGCTCTTAGAGCTGAATTAGCAAAGGAGAAAGAAAAGAACGAGGGTGTTCTTCAGCAAATGTTGTCTCTCCTACAATCCAAGTCCACAACCTCCACTGCACCTTCCCATCCTTAGGCTTCTTAGAGCTTCCTTAAACCATCTTAAGACCAGTTATCAGTTTCAGTTCTTTTTTTTTTTTGCTCATGGTTGGTTGTTTTTGTTTTCTATGTGGTGGTTGACTATCGTTACTTATCAATGAATTTTGCTTTTAGTTATTGACTTGTCTCAATTTCTGAGTTAGCTAACATTTATTGGTTTCTTGTGTTGATTAATCATGCTTTGCACCTGCAGTTGCCTCAGTGGCCATGAGTAATAATTAATAAAACTGGTAAGTATATCATTTTGCAAACTTTTCGATGATGCCAAAAGGGGGAAGTTAGTTTGTACTTTTCAAATTATTTTTAAAGTTTAAAGTGATATTTATAACCTAATGAACCTGGATTCTCTATGATTAATGCTCAAAACCATACAAAGTTCTTTGAAGTGTATACATGATTAAGTACAGAGTTTTTCATCATCAAAAAGGGGGAATTTGTTGACCCATGCCACTACATAGTTTTGAAGATTGACAAAAGGCTGACCAGTTGAACCAGGTCCATGAGAGCACACATCTTGAACTAACTAGATGGCACATGAACCGTATATGCTTAGGAGATGTTTTGAATATGAAATATCAATGAACCAAGAGATTGTCTCCTAATACGAAAGGTTGCAAACTGATCTGATAAATTGAAGACGAATTCAGCAAGGAAAGTAACAAAAGAAAGGAAGTTGAGTTTGATTTGAATTGGTTCACCCATGTAGAGTTGAACTGGAATGGGAAGACAAGCTCAACGACTGACTCTATAAATACTTGATGTATTTCTGCTGGAATTCAAGATGCACAAACCTGAAGTGAATCAAAATCTGAAAGCAAAATTCCCAGAGTTATTTTTGCTAGCAGAATCATTGTGAGATGAAAGGCTACAATTCAACTAGAAGAACCAGTTCCATCTGATTGTTTATTTAGTCTAGTTGATTGTAGTAGGAGTTTTTAATATTGTATCTTTCAGCTTTCATAGAAGCAATTGTAATAGGTACGTATTGATCAAGTTAGAGTTAACTTGAGGTGTGTAGAAATTAGCTAGGGGCTAGTTACTACAAAGGGTTAGAGTTAATCCTTAGGATTACAAAAGAGTTTATTTTGTAAGTTTGTTTGGCTCAGAGTTTTTAGTGAAGAGTTGAGCAAATCCTACTGAGGAGTAGGTTGTGTTTTTTTACCTTTTGAGCCAGGTGTTTTCCACGTAAAAATCTCTGTATTTTTTCTTTACTATTTTTTATTATTCCGCAACAGTAGTAGTTGGAACACGAAGAAGAACCAGGTTCTTCTACTGAGACAGCACTCAAAAATTGGGTACCACACAAAGTAACCTATCTTCTTGTGTGGTATTGAAGTCTAAAACATCACTTAGCCTCTTATTGAAGAAACTACAATCATTCCATCAAAGACCTCAATTTGACAGGGAGGACTTGCCCCCATTGAGCCATCAAAATAAGACAGAGAGTTCAACAAAAGAATACATGTTATCTTAATTTTCAAGTGTAAATCAAGTGAATTATATTCAATCATACATCATTTAAATAATGCCTTGGGTAATATGTATTTTTGAACTAATATGACTAAACTTAGAATGAAACTCTAAGCTGCCTACGTACCTCGGTGGAGAGGACCAAGTCATACTGTAGTTCGAAATGGGTGAGTTTTTTTTATTGTCCTAACTTTTGTCTAGGCCGCCTCTTTCGAGAATTTCAACCTAGAGCACTCTTTTTTTTTGCGTGTTCTAACTTTTGTCTAGGCCGTCTCTTTCGAGGTTTTCAACTTAGCGGATACTATTTTGGACCGTGCACAGTTTATAGTCTTGCAGGCCAGGAGTAACATGCAGTTTATGCTCATGCGGCAAGGAGCATATTTTTTTTCTTCAAGGATAATATCTCTTCATGAAATTTCCATTGTTAGTGTTGTTAGGGCCAATCCGCAATCTTCTGAGTCAACTATCTTGTAAGCGCCACTTGAGTATACCTCTTGTACAATATATAATCCATCCCACTTAGTAGAGAATTTGCACCTAGATCGAGGAGAGGTAATAATAGGCCTTTGACCACAAGAACTTGGTCACCCACTTGGAAAGATCTATGGTGCACCCTTTTGTTAAAAGATCGAGACAAATGAGTTTGATAACGTTCTAGGTTTTGTTGAGATTCTAGCCTTTTTTTCATCAAGAGCTTCCAATTTTTCAAGGCGTAACCGAGCATTTTTCTTCATCAGTGAGGCCTTCTTGAATGAAAAGCCGCAATGATGGGATTTGACGCTCAAGTGGAAGGACTGCTTCAACTCCATAAACAAGGGAATAGGGAGTTGCTTGCGTTGGTGTGCAGTACGTGGTCCTATATGCTCAAAGAGCTTCTTCCATTCTATCATGCCAATGTCGCAACCCAATTTAGAATTATGACCGGCGCTTAGGAGCAAGTGCTCCCAAGTAAGCCTCATCGATATTTTACAGAAAATCGGACAGAATTTCCCCCATTTTAGGACTATTCAAAAGTTTTCCTGTCTCATAAACAACAACCAACCAATATTCACCTAAATCAACCACAATCTTCATGAACTAACCAAAAACGAGTTTTCACCAACACTACCAACCTTATCAATAAGATAATACTAAGCCCATCTCCAAAATACGGAAAGGACGTGCAATACTAGTAACTAGTCCAATATAACAAATGAACACCTATGACACTAATAAAAATGACTATGGAGCAACTCTAAGAGTTCAAAACAAAGGTAGTAACAATAAATAAACTCTTCGCCCATGCGAACAAGTGCAGGCTCACCAGGAACTATCAACTCGTGTACTCTAATTGACGAAATCCTCGCTCGCGTCAACTGTTGTCTCTGTATAAAAAAATAATGGTGAGTGAGTCGCTAGCTCAGTGAGCAATAACATATAACCACAACTATTTTTTTTATTGGGGACAAGTCAAAAATACATACTTGTATAATAAAATTCAGAAATTATCATAAATATAAAATGCCCTTTCAAAACGGTAAGAATAATCAGTCTCATCATGTGTTTCCTGTAACAGAAGTCATTTAATAATTCGGTAAGCAATATGTCATATCAATTCCTTATGTTTGGGAGGTTTCCAAGAAAAGATCATGTAATCTGTATCTCTGTGAAGACCCTTTCGTAAAAGGAGTCAAATATAACTGTAGGTCCCTACTCGAGGGAAAACTGTAACTGTATGCTAGTTCTACCTTCCCACTAGCGAGGGCTATAACTGTAATAAGTAATTTGTAAATACAAGGTGCACTAAATATGTTGGAAACCTGCAGGAAATAATAACATTGAATTTATATCTCTATATCTTCTTAATGAAATTAAAGGAGTACAAGCATAAACGTACTAAGCATCTTGTCTGCTTACTCAAGCTTTTGAAATATCTAGCTGATCCAATCTGACTAGTTAATTACTTAGCCTATCTCGAATAAAAATTTGATTCTTGTTCATGGGTATTCTCATATCCAATAAATTGGTACATCCATATCCAAGTCAGTGTTATTACCCTTTAACTCAACCCATGACAATATGTACAAACTCATGCCAGTGAAACAAAATTATAAGAATACCCTCTTACCTATTTTTCGTGGCTTGGTTCCAGCCTCTTTCTTCTTCTCCTCCCTTTTTATTCTCCATGTCGATTTCTCTTCTTTTTTTTTTCTTCTATAGCTTCTGGTTTAGCCGCAACAGTTCCTTCTCTTTTTTTCCCCAAATTCTCTTTTTAGTGTTTTAAAGTCCTATAAGACTAAAGACTCAAATCCCTTGTTTTGGTTTCCACTTACGCCACTTCTGTTGGCTATCCTACTATCCTTTTTTTTCTTTTATTAGTTTTTTCTCCTTTTTAAAAAAAAATTACTTAACTATCCTTGTTTTTAAATGAGAGGTATTACATTCTCCCCATCTTATGAAATTCGGTTCCCGAATTTAAATCAAGTACGTATTTGTAGACCGAAATAAATGAGGATATTTGACTCGTATAACATCTTCCATTTCCCATGTAGCTTCTTTAACTGTATGATTTTTCCATAAGACCTTCACGAACATAATTTCTTGCTACCGTAGCTTTCTTACTTGTCTATCAAGAAGCTATTGGCCCCTCCTCGTAAGACAACTTCTTATCAAGCGGTATAGTTGGTGCTTCAAGCACTTGAGAGGAGTTTGATATATATATTTTCTCAGCACGAACTAGGAGAAAGTTCCAACAATAAGCCATAACTTCCACTTGTTGAAGTATATCGTACGAACCCATAAACTTCGGACTCAACTTATCTCTTTTCCTGAACTGCATCAGGCCTTTCATAGGGGAGACTCGTAGGAGCACTCTGTCCCCAATTATGAACACTAAATCTCTTCTTCTCTTATCCACATAAGACTTTTGTCTGCTTTGAGCTTTGAACAATCTCTGCCTGATCAATTGACCTTGTCAATAGCTTCTTGTACCAAGTTGAGTCCCAATTAGTTAGTCTCACTAGCTTCAAGTCATCTAATAGGAGAATGACATCTCCTACCATACAATGCTCCGTACCGTGCCATCTGAATGCTAGACTGAAAATTATTTTTGTAGGAAAGTTCAGCTAAAGGTAGTTAAGCATCCCAATTAATTCCAAATTCAAGAATACATGCTCTCAACATATCCTCCAAGATCCTTATAGTACGTTCAGACTGGTCGTCTGTCCATTGATGAAATGCAGTACTAAGATCTACTCGTGTACCCAATGCTTCTGGAAAAAATATTCAAAGGCGTGCAATAAATTGTGATTCTCTATCAGAAATGGACAATAGAACCCCATGGGGTAGGACAATTTTTCATTCATGTATATCTATGCATATCTCACCTCATTGTAAGAAATTTTGTCTAGCAAGAAATGTACCTACTATATAACCAATTTACGAAATTTCAAATATAATCATAACCTCTAATTGTTTGAGCAGTTATGCCATAAATTTCACTATAGTTTTATTCAATTTCTGCTGTAGAATCTCGAGATGTTGTATGACTATCATGCCAACCTCTCTTATATCAAGTTTCCTCAAATGAGGTGAGATATACACAGGGACAACCTTCTTCAATTTCTGCTTTAGAATCTCGAGTTTTATTCAATTTCTTCCATTCTATCATGCCAATCTTATTCAATTTCTGCTTTAAAATCTCGAGTTTTATTCAATTTCTTCCATTCTATCATGCCAATCTCTCTTAGACTTAGAGACAACCTTCTTCAACAAGTTGCCGAACGTCTTGTTAAATGCTTCAGCAAGTCCATTGGAAGCAACATAATATATGAAGGAATTGTGTTGCTTGAAGACAAAAAGATCACATATTTTATGCATCAACTTAATATCAAATGGCTTACCATTTTCGGTCAATATATATCGAGGAATGCCAAAGCAATAGATAATATTGGCTCGGATGAAGTTAGCTACATTTTCCTTCTTTACTTCCTTAAGAGAAACAACTTCAGCCCACTTCGAGAAATAATCAGTTGCGGCCAAAATGTATAGATGTCCACCAGAAGACTCTGGCAATGGACCAACAACATCCAAACCCCAAGCATCAAATGGCCAATAAGCAACAGTTGGTTGATGTATGAAGTTAGCATGGAATTGGCAAGCTTTGCACCTTTGAGCGTAGTCTAAACGATCTTTCACCATGGTTGGCCAATAATACCCAATTCTTTTTATGTGGAAATGAAGTTTTGGCCCAGATTGATGCGCACTACATATTCCAGAGTGTGCTTCTTGCAGGGCTTGAAGGGATTCATTATCCCCCAAACAACATAAGAGCACTCCATCAAATAATCGTCTGTAGAGTGTATTCTTATAATAAAAAAAACGAGGGGCTTTGTATTTCTGTCTGCCTTCAGGGATTTTCTGGAAATATACCATAACAAAGATAATCAATCAATGATTGTCGCCATTCATCAACTTCTACCTCAAGAACGGAAGCAAGATGCTCAACTTTGTTTCTTCTTCCTCGTACTCATTTGGTGGAGGAACTACCCATCTTTGGCAAACAACAAATTGTGTTTGATCAGGCAAAGATAATGTCGAAGCTAAGGCTGCTAATATATCAGCTCTCTTGTTTTCCTTTCTCGGCACGTGTTTAATAGTTACCTCTCCAAGCCAACTTACCATTCTCTTAGCATACTTGTGATATGGGACCAACTCTGGCTTCTTAACCTCATAACTACCCAAAAGCTAATTAATCACTAACTTGGAGTCTCCAGAAACTTGTAGTTGCAATTGTTTCATATCCACAGCCCTTTCAAGCCTAAGTATGAGCGCTTGATATTCAACAACATTATTAGAGCACCATTGTGTCAGAGTGAAAGAATATGGCAAAACTCCTCCTTGAGAAGTGATAAACACTATTCCAACGCTAGCTCCTTCACGATAAGCAGCGCCATCAAAATACATCTTCTAAGGAGGTTGAATTTTTATGACCATTGCATCTTCATCAGGAAATTCATCAGACAACTCCCAATCATCTGGAATTGGATGGTCATCTAGGAAGTCTGCTAATGCTTGTCCTCTTACCGCCTTTTGAGGAACATACACAATTTCAAATTGTTGAAATTGGAGGTACCACCTTGCTAATCGATCACTTAGGACATGTTTAGACATGACAAACTTGATAGGGTTCGCTCTTGAGACGAGTCGCACAATGTGAGCTTGGAAGTAATGCTTCATCTTCTGAATAGAGATGACAATTGACAAACATAACTTCTCAATAGGTGAATACTTGATCTCATTTGGCATCATCATCCTACTTGAGTAATAAAGTGCATTTTCTTTGCCTTCATTATTTTCTGGAGTCAGAAGCGCTCCTACTGACCTTTCCTGTGCTGAAATGTATAATATTAATGGCTTTCCATGTATGGGGGCTGCCAGTACTGGAGGTTTAATCATATAAGACTTAATTCTTTCAAAATCATTTCTGCAAGCTAGGTCCCATTCAAAAGGAACCCCTTTCTTAATGAGGCGACTAAATGGTTGGCATATTTCAGCCAGATTCGAAATAAATCTTCTAAGATATGCCAACTTACCTTGTAAACTTTTTAATTCATGAATATCCTTAGGCTCGGGCATTTTCAAGATAGCATCCACCTTAGCTTGATCAATTTCAATACCTCGATGTCGAATAATAAAACTGAGGAACTTTCCAGAAGTAACCCCAAAAGCGCACTTCAACGGATTCATTCTGCGATGGTATCTTCAAAGTCGTTCGAATACCACCCTCAAATCTTGTGAGTGATCAACTTTCTTCCTTGACTTTACAACCAAGTCGTCAACATAACACTCCACGTTTTTGTGAAGCATGTCGTCAAAAATGTTTTGCATGGCACGTTGATATGTAGCACCAGCATTTTCAAACCGAAAGTCATTACCTTGTAGCAGTATATACCTTTAGGGTTTCGAAAGGCAGTAAGTTCTTCACCCTTTGGTGCCATGCAAATTTGATTATATCATAATGAACCATCCATGAAAGACATCGTCTCATATCCAGTCGTGGCATCAATCATGAGCTCCGGGATGGGAAGAGGAAATTCATCTTTAGGACAAGCATTATTTAGGTCCCTAAAGTCAACACAAACTCGGATTTGACTATTCTTCTTTCTTACAGGGACGATGCTTGAAATCCATATAGGATATTTAACTTCACGAACAAAACCAGCCTCAATAAGCTTGTTAACTTCGGTTTCAATCAAGGGAACCAGTTCAGGTCTGAAGCGACGTTGTGCTTGCTTTATGGGACGAGCACATGATTTGACAGCAAGATGATGAACAACCACCTTGGGTTCAAAACCTGGCATTTCTTTGTAGCTCCAAGCAAATACGTCTTTGAACTCCTTAAGTAGCTTAATATATTTGCTCTCTTCATTACCAGTTAGAGAGGCACTTACATATGTGGGCTTTGGACCTTCAACAACTCTGAGATTGACTTCTTTTAGTGCATCAACCGTTGTATTTACCCCTTCTTCAAGCTCAAGTGGTGCATCTTTAGCGTCTTCATCCTTTTGAGGATCACAATCAGTGAAAGATATGTGATGACATACACAAATATCAAGGCACTTTTCCTTGACTTCCGTATAAGATGAAGCATTTTGTTCGTCATGAATGGTGATATGAGCCTATAGTATGAGCCTTTGCTTTGAGGACCTCTCCGCACGAAACTATAAGTTTGGTCTCTCGCCTCATTCTAGAAGGAATCGGACTTGGGCAGTATGTGGTCAAAATCTTCTTTTTAGTGAAGATAGGTGCTCCAATCCTTCTAGTACTTCGATGATGATTGTTTTCCTTCTTTTTTGGTCCCAACCTATCAAAGACTAAGGTCCTTTGTTTCATAAGTCGATCAAACACATAAGGCTTCTCATTAATCGTCGTAGACACTTCTTTAGCAGTAATGTAGTTACAGCTTGCCCTTTTAATGGAGATACGGATTGGAGGGGTTGTTCGTAACCCAAACCTTCACGTGATTGCTTCAGTGAGTACCCTATCTCCATCATCATCTTTTGAGTAGGGTTTGAAGCTTCAGGCGGGAGCTTTCCCAACTTGAATGGTTCATTGAGATCATATCTAGCTTTTGCTAACAACTTATAGGCATTTGGGTCAAAGCCCTCATCTGTGCGCTTTGTAGGAAGTGCTAGATTTAGAAGCGAACTATGGTTTAATGATTTGACAAACCCTTTAAGAAACTTTGTAGACGACTTGATTGCATCAATTCGCTTGATAGGAAGGGTCAAGTCTCCTAACACATTACCTTGTAGTTCAGAAGATGGATCTTCAACCTTCCTTGCCTTTGAGACATAGCGAAGAACATGAGTCACTTTCTTACTTGAAGATGACTCAGTCATCTTGTTCCTATCATAAAGCACCTAATCTTTTTCAACCGTCTAGTTGTGACATCAACCTTCTTTGCAACACTTTTGGTCAACATCACATCATCAACCTTAACCTCATTTGAGACATGATAAGTAGGGGTTTTGACTGCTTATTTGCTCTCTTTTACTTACGTTTTAGCTCAAAAATTCTTAAAGGTATTTTCGAGATCTAATGAAATGTGATTTCTTGCAGGAATATTGAGAAACAAGCCAAATAAATGAAAATCAACTCAAGAATGAGTAAAATTGGACAAGGACCAAAACAAGGCTAAAAGGACCAAAGTGCGGACTGCACAATACTGTGTGCGGCTGTAGACTGTGAAGAGCCACTGACAGATTTCCTTCACAAAGTGCGGACCGCACAATTATTGTGCGGATGCAGAAGACAAGAATCAGAGAGATGTATTTTGTAGGCCTGAAGAAGTGCGGACCGCAATATTATTGTGCGGGCGCAGAATGCTGAAAGTGAGGCCGCACTCATAAATGTGCGGTCAGCAGAAGTTGCCCATGTCCAACCCAAGAGCAAGAGTACGGCCGCACTCAGAAATGTGCGGTCTGCATAATTAGAGGAAGTGCGGCCGCACCCAGATTTATGAGACCGCAGAAAGCCACCCTGTTAAGTCAGCCTCAAAGTGCGGACCGCATACAGAATTGTGTAGCCGCACAACCTCCGCAGGAGAAATTTTATCCAATAATTTTAGCTGGATATAAATAGATATTTTTGTCATTTTTAGGTTAAGTTGGAGCACCTGAGAACATAGAGTCGTTTTTCTTTTACTGTTTTGGGTAACTTTGTAATAGAGTATCATTTTAACATTAGATTTTCTTCTCTTAATCATCTATTATGATTTTAATCTTAGTTTCTTATTTAATTTCTTCATTTTTGCCTATAAGTAGCTAAACCCTTAGCTAAGGTTGTGACCCAACCCTAATATGGGTATCTAATGGGTGATTGTTTTGGGGCTTATTTATGATTGAGTATATGATATTTAACCTAATTCTTTCTTGAATTTAAGAATTGATGGTTGCAAACATTGATTCATGCCTAATTGACTTAGTTTCTACTTGAGAAAGAGAGACTAAGTCTAGGAAAACTTGGCTAACAAGAAATTAGGGTGAACTCAAGAAATTGATAGCCCCAATTAAAGGGTGGAATCTAGAGATAGTAAGATCCGACTTGAGCATCTATCACTTGTTTCGTGAAATACTCATTTGAACTCGAGAAAGCCAAATTGGGAAAAATCACTCGAACTACCGAGAGGTATAGAGTGAGTAATAGCGTGTGATTGCTATATTTTATCTCGATCAACCAAATATTCCCTAAATCTCTCAATCCGTTAGGTAACCAACTAGGCGGAAGTCGCAGCCCTAGATCCTTCATAACTTGAAAAAACAACAAAACCAAAAACATTGTCCCTTAACTTTACAATCTCAAGCATTAGCATAAAAGTTAGAAGTAGAAACAACAACTGAATATGTGGAAGTGAAATCTTAGGCACATCATACACTAGACTAGGTATATACCTAATCCCACAATAAAGATCTCTGTGGCATCGACCCCGACTCGTGTTGGGTACTTTTAATTACATCGACCGCCTCACAATACCAAGTAGTGATGTGAGTTTGGGCAACATCAAGACATAATTCTTTAAGTAGAATTTTGCATCAGTAAAGTATGATTCAACCTCGGTAAAGGGATTATCATCAACACCTATCTTCTTTTCGACCCATCTTCAAAGTACTTCAAGCATTAATGATAGGTGGATGAAACCACTTTGTTATCGTGTATCCATGGCCTTCCTAACAAGATATATGAGGTCTTTGCATCAATCACGTGCATCCATGCACTCGAACGCATATCTCCCATAGTGATTTCTAATTTGATGGCCCCTATAGCTCTTTGCCCTCCTTGATTGAACCCTTGAATCATCAAACGACTTTCACATAGTTCATCAATCGGTATGCCAAGCTCTTTGACAGTATGAATTGGGAGAATATTGATGCCAAATGCATCATCGATCAAAATTCAACTTATTCTCTGTTCCGGCACAAAGCCAACCATAAATAGTGGACGATTATGGTGTGTTTCACCAAGCAAAAGATCATCATTAGTAAATGTGATTTTTGCATCACAAATGTCCACTTCTTCAGAATTCCCAGTGAGTTTTTCAGACAAGGGAGGCGACAACGATGATGGATCTTCCTTCTCTGTCTCTTCTTTATATACCTTACAGCATGAGACCTTGATATATTCACAGGAATCTTGCGAGTGTAATCAGCCAGGAATTCATCCAATGTCACTGGCGTTGTGGCCTTTGATAGTGATTCTCCTCCATTTTTATTTTCTTCCAATTCTTCTTTATCATTTTCTTCTTGTGTATTTTCACCACTTTTTCCATAGTCAATAGCTTACTTGACTCCCTTTTGTGAACTTGTCTTGCAGCATCTCTGCCGAGTCACAAGAATCCAACCTTCATCATCAGTTTTACCATCACGTGATTCACTTCCTCTTGAGATTTTTCCTCCACTATTAGTTTATAAACTATATGGAAAAATAATGGTTTGCTCACATCGATAGGTTCAAAGTCACCAAATTTAATCATATTTTGTGATGATGCAGTTTGGACGCCATCACATTCATGTGCTTTGACAGAATTGCAAAGGACAATGGGATCAAGTGAACCAAAAACGAAAGAGACTTGATTCGAACTGTCTTTCTCATCCTCAAGCACAATTTTTCCTTCAGCGACCAAGTCCATGACTTTCTCCTTGAAGATAAAGCACTTTTCAATAGGGGAGACAATCAACCGATGGTACTTGAATTAATTTGGATGATGGTACTTGAATTAATTTGGATCATTAGTCCTTCTAGCTTTGTCTGGCCGCTTCATTTCGGGTAACTCAATGAGTTTCAACTCAAGGAGTTCTTCAAAAATTGTTGGGACATCGGAGTCCAAGAATGGACGCTTGCATTTCCTTCAGAGTTAACTTTTGGACAACTTTATCCTGCAAGGACGTTGTCTTCACACTTTGCTTCTTACTCATTTTTTTAGTGACTTTAACTGGGGAGGCATTAACATTCATTGATTCCTTGCTCTCAGACTTTGGCACGAACTTACCTCCTTTATTTATTTCTTGTCTATCCTTCACTTTCTGAGGTTCATAAGCAGGTGGCCCTTAATTTCCACTTGAAGACATACTTAACTCCATATCATGAGCACGAGTAGCCAATTCTTCAAAAGACTTAGGATTGATACCCTGTAGGATGTAGCAAAGTCCCCAATGCATTCCTTAGATACACATTTCTATTATAGAAGCTTCACTAAGTCTGTCCTTACAGTTGAGGCTCACATTCCTCCATCGATTAATGAAACCAATAACTGGTTCATCCTTCCATTGACGCGTGTTTGTGAGTTCAACCATACTTATAGTGTACCTTGTGCTATAGAAGCGATTGAGAAATTCATTAAAAAATTACTCCCAACTATTGATGAAACTAGCCTCGAGATCAGTGTACCAATCAAAAGCAGTTCCTTTTAAGTAATGAACAAACTCCTTGACAAGTTAATCTCTATAGGTTCCTGCATTAGAACAAATTTCAACAAAAAGTGCAATGTGTTGCTTTGGATTACCTTTACCATCAAATTATTGAAATTTTGGGGGTTGATAACATGCATGCATCTTCAAACTATCAATTCTCATAGTGTATGGCTTCGCATATGCGATAGAACACTTGGAAGCAACATCGTACTTATCTTTGATGGTACCCATGCTGAAGTCTTTCAATTGATTAATGGGAATAACCCCGTCAGATAAAATCTGAAGTTCTGTAGAAGTCGTCGTCTTCCTTGCAGGTGAGTCTCCTTGATCTTGCATCATAGGGAGATTTCTAGGGGAATGACTTGAATCTCCTTCCATCATACTTTCAACTCTATCTGTCAGCTTGACAATTTGATTATTTTGATCTTGCATATGCTTTGTTAACCCTTCAATTGCCTTTGTTAAATTTGTGAGTTGTTCTTCATCAGTTGAAGTGTTAGTAACCATTGCTTGGATAACCGTTATGGATGGTGGAGCAAAGCATGGATTTTTTCTTATGCCATACTTTTAGTGGAACAACTCACGTGGAATGATTGGAGCAGATCCAGTGATCAAGACATCATCATCATCATCATCATCATCTTGTATGATGAGATTCTTAGATCTAGATGGCTAAGTAGACCAATGTCTTTTCAACAATTTCAATAATGTTCCTCCTTCTTCCAATTCAGTTGGAAATGATCTTACCCCCTTTGAGTATCGAAAATCAAAGATAGGAACTGATGCAAACGACATTTGAAATGCTTGTTGTCCCAGCAAGTTTGCTTTGTTCCTAGTGACAGGTCCTACGCTTTCCATAGTAGCTTCTAGCAAGTTTTCAACATCAGATGAAAACTTGGAATCCGTAGCCTTAGCAGTAGTGAGTTTGAAGTTGATCTTCTTAGGAGCCATTCTGGTGTTCTTGAAATTTGGTATGAAGAGATGAGAAGTAGAGATGGTCTCACTGGGCGTGCCAGAAATTTGTAACAACAAATTTCGCGTCGAGAAAAATAAATAATCAAGACTGGAAAATTGCGTAACAAATGTAGTATTTGATTTTAATAAATGAAAGTGTTACAATCTCTATGGTCTTCCTCTGATTCTTCAAGAATATAAACTATCTTGATGAGCTTGATTTTGATTTTGATTCAAAGGCTTGTAAAGCTTGGCCGTGAATTCCTTTCTTGAGCTTGAATTGGATTGATCACGAATAAGTAATTTGATCTTGAACGCCTTGGTATGTGATTTAGCTTCGTTCTTGATCTTGAACTTGAACTTGTAGCTTGAGTGCTTAAGTGCTTGAACTTGTAGCTTGTAGAGAAATTTGTTGTGTTTGATTCACGAGCTTTCTGCTTGCTTCTTGTTATCACTTATGGTGTCTTCTAGCTTTATAAAGACCTCTATTTATAGTTGCAGAGAGTGGTGTGGCTCCGCGATTTGATTGGTCCGTTTGAACTGACCAATACCATCTAGACACTTGACACAACTTTACTAGTTGTTGATTTGACTTGGTATGTCACCCTTTCTTGACACGTGGTACGATTTTATTGGCTCATTTATTTGACTTGGATTGCCACATCATTTGGCACGTGGCGTATTTTTATTGGCTCGTTCCTTTGACTTGGATCGCTACACGTGGCATGAGTCTGGGCTTTAAGATGGGCTAATAGTCATTTGGACATTGGGCTAATAAAATGGGCTAATCTTTTGTAGCCCAATATATTTGGGTTTACATGACCAATCCAATTGTATCAGCCATAATATTTACTTGGACTATTTTTTGAATTTAATATAGTCCGAATAATTTATGATTTAAAATCCAACAACATGAGCATGCTACATGAGCTATGACTTAAATTTCAGTCAATCTTGACTCAACCCATTTCCGACAGTAGCTTTTGGGAGGGTCATTAACTCAAGCCATTTTGACCCACCTAAAATCAGCTGAACCGCCCATTTCAATTGAACTTGTAAATTAAATTAATTCCGAACCCCCTTTGCCACTTCACATGACTTTTTCCTAATGTAAGGGAGATTCAACAGTTAAAGTTTTAATTTATAACCTAAATTACTTTTCTCTATTTAAAGTATAATTTTTTAACAACTTCCTCCCCTTAGCTCCGCCATCTCATGCAATAGAGCCATCCAGTGTAAGACATCCAAATGGAAGAAATTCCTCGTACATAATGGAGGGAATTCTCTAATTTTCCTAAACTAATTTCAAGCTTGCCAATAGGTATTTTCAGCAGAATGCAAAGTTACTATCATATACATAGGAGTTACTAAAAAACAATTCAGACTCTTTTAATTGGATCAATATTTATTAGATTAAAAAAATATAAAGCAAAAAATATTGCATCAAAAAGTTGTATTTTTCGGGAATTATGATATTTGTATGAATTGGTAAAACTCTTGTATAAGAAAACATTGTTATATGGCTTTAATTAAAAAAAGCCATAATTGTATGCAAAAAATAATTAGTGGCTTTAGTTCAATAAAATAAGATACCATATATAAAATCAACCCGTAAATAAAACATCAAATGCAAGTTGTCAAAATTAAGTTTTTTCTAACATAGAAAATTTGGTTAAAATTTAAAATCTTGATTTATATTATTACGCCTCTTCATCCCAAGTTGTTCTCCAAATCATGAAGCATAATGCAGCTAAATGAGTAGCTACTCCACGTACCATTCCAATTCATATGCCCTGATAATAAAAAGAGGAAAAGATAATCTTCAAATGAAATGGTCCGTCCCTCTACCCCTTTTCTACTTTAATATTAGGCAATAACACACTCATCACATGTTAATCTCTTACCACAACCTTTTCAAATAATTGATTCCTAAACTTTTCATCTCATATTTAAAAGGCATATAAAAAATTATGATCAAAGTATAATTCATTTAACTCTCGAAATTTAAATGCTATTACATTAAAATAGGACGGAGATAATAGATTATAATAATAATAATATTTTTTTTGTAAAACAAGATGTGGGACGCATTCCAACAAGTTTTGAACATTATTAACGTTAATAAACGAGAATTCTAACACCGTGTTTCTGTGATCATATTTATTCGTCTGTCTCCCAATTCCCAAAACAGTAGTATGAATTCGCATGCCAATATATTTTCCAAAAATTAATATTTTACTTGTCACGGCGTGCATAAAAAATACTTGAAATATTATTTAAAAAAATGAAAGTGTCACAGAGTGTAATAATTTAACATGAAGAACGCTTCATGAGGAAGTGTTAAAATTAATCAGATATACTCACATGTTAATTCATCATATTGTGGATGTCACTGTAGGATTAACAATTTGTTTGGATGGTTGTTATACATTGTATCGTATCGTATTGTTGCTTTAGATATAATATTTATTTTAATTAATATTTAGTTTTATTATATTGTATCGTTAAATAAGTTGTTACGTAATGATGAAAAGATCAATTTGGTATGGTCATTATCTTCTTTTTTTCTCTCATCATGCTCTTACTATAATTCTAATTTACACTTCATCCTACCTTAATAATAATACATGTAATGGATCTTGAAGTAGTATTTTTGCATCTCCCTGACCAAATCCACCTACATTAGGATTACTCGTTAATGATTGATCAAATTTGATAGATTCACCCTCGGAAACAAGAAGTTCTGGTACTCTCCCTCGTACTTTACTTTTTCTTTGTAATATTATATGCCTATTCTTCAAACTGCTAGTGTGTGACATATGGATTAAATGACAAAAAATAATACAATTGTTTACCTTAAAATTTGGATAATAATTAAATTTATATTGTGGTTTTAAAGATATGTGATTTCGTCCAATACCAATTGATAAACGAGAAAACAAATAGACAAATTAGACTGTAAAATAAATCATACCTGTATATAAGTTAAGCCTCAATCTCAAACCAAAGTAACCTCGAGGTGATGTAGTATGAACAATGAAGAATAAAGCAACTCAGATGGACAGTAAGTAAAGTAGCAAGCAAGAAAGAAATGATTGTATATATTTTTCTCAGTGAACAATGATGATTACAAATGAATGGAATTCCTCTTTATATAATAGATGAGTCCTTGTCACACCTCTTTTTTCCACCAATGGGGATTAGGGAGTTTTTTTCAATTAAAATGACATTAATCGAAACGGGATTATTTATTCAAATTCAGAGTCGCCACTTGGAATAATTTATGGTGTCCCAAGTCACCGGTTAAAATCCCGAATCGAGAAAGTTTGACTCTGTATTACAGTCTGCGAATCACAAAAATTCGGGTAAGGAATTCTTTTTACCCGGGAGAAGGTGTTAGGCATTCCCGGGTTCCGTAATTTTAGCACGGTCGCTCAACCATATTGTGCATTTTAACCTTTTTACTTTTTAGCCGCTTTTAAATATTTTAAACAATTAAGGAGTTTATTTAAACAAGTCGCGATGTCGTGCACTTGTTATTTTGTACACATCGCAAATCATGTCACGAGAACCGTACCCATGCTACTAACATGTTTATTTTAATTATTTGAAATTAGAGGTCGAGCCACGCCAACGTGCACTCGAATTTTGGAGTTACGTATCTATGATTATGCCACGAGAATCGTACCCATCATCACGATAATTTATTATTTATTAATTGCTCCTAAAACAAAATAAAATGCTCATAAGTTGATTTCCTAATATTTAATTATAAGAGGTCCGTGATTTACGGAAATTGTTTGAACAGATCGCGATGTCGCGCACTCGTTTGTTTTTGTGTACAGTGCGAATCACGTCACGGGAGTCGTACTCACGATCTACCACGTGCTTATTTTTATTATTATTGAAATTATAAGGTCGAGTCACATGAAACGCACACTCGAAGAAATTTATGTATCGCGATCATGCCACGGGAGCGTATCCATGGCCACAATAATTTAATTGGGACTAAAGCAAACTACGAATATTCATAGATTATTTTCCTAAAGCTAATGTGAGACTACTGTAGGTCCAAGTGTTTATCAATTATCAGAACTTCTAATCTGGGCTATCAAGGAGGTATTTAATTTTCAATCCATTTCAGAAATGGTATCAGGAACCGAGTTTCCAACAGACTTCAAGAACGAGAGAAACAATTAGTACATCTACACAAGATTGCTTTAGTTGCCTCATTAAACAACACATGAATAATCCAAATAAAGACACGGAATATGCCAGTTCTTATTAATTTGAGTTTCGAGTTCAAACCAACACGTTATAGCAAATTCAATTAACTAACAACAGTGTCCTAATTGAGAGCATTTATCGAGTAATTCACATAAACATCTCATTTTGAGTTGATTCACTGTTTCGTTCAAATGGAAACTAAATACACATTCATTACACAGCAAAATCAGTAGAAATCGTACTTGGACAAATAGAAAGTAAACTAAATAGGAATTCAACAGTTTTTAATCATTTAGGGAAAACCCAATACGAGGAAATTGAGAACTGACCTAATTGAACAATGAAATGAACCAAATAAAGGCATAAACCAACTCAAGTGCAGCTCAGCAACAATTCCAACAGTAAACAGCAAACTCTAGAGCTCAATCGAACATTTAAAAAAAAAAAAAAAAAAAAAAAAAAAAAAAAAAAAAAAAAAAAAAAANAACAGGAAACGAAGGCAGAAGAAGAGATTTTGCAGCAGCTGTGCGATTCCCTTTTTTTGGTTGAAGTTTTGTATCTCACTGCTCACATCTGATATTTGAGTTTTTAAATTTTAAAATTTTAAAATTCTATTTTTTAGCTTTTGAAGATGAGATGTACCGAGTGAGGATGAGAGTGAGTGAGAGTGAATAGTGTGAAGATGAATGAATGCGTATTCTCTGTGTGTGACTGAGTGTATGTGCGTGAAGCGTAGATGAGAGGGTGAAGAACGGAGGCGGCGCTGCTAGGGTTGAAATGAGGGTGGGTCCGACTTTTCTGTCTGGACAGGATGGAAACGACGTTGATCTCCTCCGTTGAAATGAGGTTAGGGTTGTTTTAATGAGTAGGGAGATGGGTATTGGGCTAAGAAGATTGGGCTTAGGATAATTGGGCCGAAAATTGGGCTAAAGACTAAAAATTGGACCTCTTTCATTAAAATGGGGTAAATCAACCAAAAAATTCACTCTTCCTTCTAAAAATGATATAAAATTTATAATATAAAACTAATTCTAATTATTTAAAATAAATAATATTATATTGTGAAACTATTTTGGTACTTTTTTCAAGATTATATAAAAATAAAAATCCTAGTAAGATAGTATGACTACAAAACATTAATGAAACTATTTTTGTAATTTTTATTTTTGTGATAAAGTAAAAGAGTCAAAACTAGTTAAAATAGCGATATTAGACTTAAACTAAATATTTAAACGCTAATATGTTAAAATTTCGGGGAGGGTCAAAAATTACATGTCTACAGTCCTAATTAAGGTACATTTCTAATTACAGTAGGAAATCATATTAACAGCTGATTAACCGTCATAGATTGATCCGTTTCGAGATTCACGCTACAACCCTCAACCAATCGCAGATATCTCGCCCTTTCCGTTATAAATTTATGCCGATGTTACTCGGAGTCTGTCTCTTTCTGGCCTCGATTGATGTCGACCTCGATCTGAAAAAAGGCTTCGATTTCGGACTCGACGTCCTAGCTCTTCGACGTGACATTCCTATCTTGACCAAATAGTGAAATCAGGTAGACCCGATTTCTACCGTGTACAGATAGTCCCCTCGTTTCTTAAAATAAAATAATAAGAAATGACTTGAGCCTCGACTTTCTTATGACCTCGATAAACAATAATGTCATCCATGTGACGTAAGCGATGGAGGTGACCGAAACGTCCCGTCGGTACAATTTCCAAATCATTAGCTCGTTAGTGGGCGGTCGGCCACTAGCACCGTCGAACCGTCACGGTAGTTCTATAAATATGGACTCTTTTGTTGAATAAAATTTTTTTACTTTCATCTTCATGAATTCTCCCAAGTTTTAAACTCTTTCCATATCTTTCTTTTCATCACTCTTTGAGCCGACTTTGCTAGTTTCAAACCACCAAATTTCAACTCTTTCCGCTTCCTTCTACTTGAGTTAATGGCGAAAACATTCAAAACCGTTTTGCAAAAGTAGAAAGCCTCCCCCTCTTCTTCCCGGTCGACCGATGACAAAACGCCGGAGGAACCGCAACCTAGCGAGTATGTTCCCGGCCCGTACGTTCTGAAGTACGATTTTAAAGTTGAGAACCCCCCATCGGTCCCTGGCCGATGTGAGCACGTGTCGAGATACATCTGCTTAATAAAGGCGGGACACCTCGATGAGGTAAAAAGGGATTACAACTGGGGGGATAAAGTTGTTGTACAGATCCCTGCCCCTGAAGATGATATTACCACCCACGTGGAGGGGTTTCTAAGTGTTTACACTTACCCTTTCACGTTGGGTCCCCTCGACCCAGTCATCATTGATTTCTGCAAGAGGTACCAGGTGACCCTCGGCCAAGTTCACCCCTCTTTCTGGCGCATCGTATTCATGCTCCGGTTCTTCTCCAGAAAAATCGAGGGGCTGTTGTTCACCCTCAACCATCTCATGAGACTATATCGACCCCCACTCTTTTGAGGGTTGATCAAGCTTCAACATCGAGCTACCAAAGCTATTTTCTCGAGTATCGACGAGGACAAGGACCGGGGTTGGATGAGCCGATTTGTTCGGGTGAGGACCTATGACCTCATCCCAAAGAAAGAAATGCCATTCTCCGAGAAGTGAAACCCCGAGCGTAAGTAACCTTTCACTCATCAATTTTCATGTTCCTATTTTTGCTTTATCTAACATCTTCGTTTGTCATGCGGCATTTGCCTGGATGCCTCGAGCGCTCCCTGACCTCGAGGACTGGTTTGGAAGTTGGCCTCGACTTTATCTCATGCTGAGCGCTATTGGTGTGACCTGGAAAAGGTCAAATGGGAGGCAAAGAATCACGTTGAGTTTTTCTTCCTTATTTCTGAGTAGCCAACCATACTTCTTTTCTCACCAAGTTTCCTTTTGTGCAGGACTGAATAAGGACGCGGTTTTGAGGCCTCCGAGCGGCAAGGAAGAGACTAAGTCCCCGGTTCCGAAACTGGGTAAAGATAATAAGAGGAAGGGGGTCTCGTCGTCTGAGGACCCCAAACCCAATAAGGACCCAGCTCGAAGGACCAGGAGTAAAATCATTCCTCTCACTATAGAATCGGTCCAAAGGCTAAGAGAAGAAAAAGAAGAAGAAGAAGAAGAAGAAGAAGAAGAAGAAGAAGAAGAAGAATAAGAAAAATAGGGTGATTTATCGGCTTTGGTAATTCGACCAAGGATGACTGCGGAGGTCGCCAATCCTTCAAAATCGTAGGCGGTTGTAGAGATCCAGTCTCATGATGAGGAGGATTTGAAGAAAAGTTAGGGTGAAGGCCCCGAATCGCCTGAGGTCGAGATTGTCCCTCGACCATCAACGAACATATCGGAGGGGGCCAGTTCTGAGACCCCGAGACCTGATCAGAGCGCCCCGAGTGACTCCTTCGGGGCAGTGACAGTAGGTCATTCACCTTCTCTACCGGCTTACTCTAAGGAGGCAATAAGAGAGGCTCGGGCCATGAGGACCCCCAACATAGGCGGAGTCCCTAGTGAAGAGGATCCCTTTCAGGATTGCTTTACCGCGGTCGATGATACCTCTGACCTTAATGATGCGTCCACCCTCTTTGAAGAGGCCAATCGTCTTCTATCTCGAGTAAGTATTAATTGTTGTAATTATTTTTTCATTTTCCCTCCTCCAGTCTAACTTATTTTCTTCTCATATAGGATTTTTCTAAGTCTCGAGCAGATCTGATCCAATGTGAGGCCGAGCTCCAGAAGACTTTGGAGGAGAGAAATGCTCTTAAGCTCCTTTGGGGGCAAAAGGATGAAGAGCTCAGGGACCTTCGAGCAGAATTGGCCAAGGCTCGTAAGGAGGAGGCCAAACTGAACGAGCAGGTAACTGTCCTTTTGAAAAAATACAGACTTAATTCAAGGGTGGAGGCTAACATTTTGATGTCTCAGTTGCAGTAAAAGATTGAGAAGATCGAGCTATTCCAGAGGGAAGTCGATCAAGTTAAAGTTGAATGTCATCAGTGGAAAGAAGGCATGGACCGCATTGCTTCGGAGAAAGAGGCTGCCTCAACCCAACTATCATCAGCCGAAGATCAACTTCGAAGTGCCAGGAAGAAAAGATCAGCTCAGGCCAAAAGGATCGAGAAGCTCGACGTCAAACTTTCTAAGGCCCAAACTAAGGCCGATAAATCAGTGGCCATATATCTGGCTGATGCCGAGGCCTCTCAAGCACAGTTAAGGGAGGCCCTTGATCGAGCTCAGTGGATTGCCGACCTTGCCAAACACCAATCTCGAAGGGAGACCCTCGAGGAAATCCATGCTCGAGGTTTTGACCTCTCTGAGGAGATAGCACAGGCAAATGTGCATGAAGCTGATGCCATGCTGCTTGCCTCCTCCAATGATGATGGCGATGATGATGACGAAGGCATCCAAGACGGTCCGATATCGGCGAGGGGCCCGAAGAAGAAACTGCCCCCGAGGGGGAAATATCCCCCGAGCATAGTTAGGATTTGTATTTTTCCTTTTCTTTTTTGTAAGACCTTTGTCGGTCTTTTATACATATTTTTGTTCAAATATAAAATAAAATATTTCTCTTGTGCCTTGTGAAATTTCAGCACATTTTTATGCCTTTAATAATATGTTTAGGACTTCGGTTTTGGATGACCTGATCGAAGTTATAATAAAACAACTTTTATAGTCAAGTTCGAGGAAAACTTGAACCCGAAGCAATAGAAACCTTAGGTTTGTATTGAATAATGGCTCCTCGATCTGTAGTCGAGTAGGTTTTTATTCGAACTCGAGATAGTGGAACTCTTAGGTTCTAATCGAGTGAGAACGTGTTCTCGAACTCAAAGTGTATTGGCCCTTAGGCTCTTTGAATCGGGCCAATATTGCCGTAAAAGAATGGCCTTTTTCCCTCTTTCGGCTTAAAGACTTTGTAGAATTTTGTTATGCCTTAGCATGTATTTTTTATCCATTGGGCTTTTTGAGGGTTTGATATTGATCGAAACCCCTTTATCTTTTGTGCCTTAGCACAAATTTGTATTTGAACAAATTGATACCTCTTAAGGTTTTTCGAGGGCTGATATTATCGAAGCCCTCGAAAAACCTTAAGAGGTCTCAATTTGTTCAAATACAAATTTGAACAAATTGAGACCTCTTAAGGTTTTTCGAGGGCTGATATTATCGAAGCCCTCGAAAAACCTTAAGAGGTCTCAATTTGTTCAAATACAAATTTGAACAAATTGAGACCTCTTAAGGTTTTTCGAGGGCTGATATTATCGAAGCCCTCGAAAAACCTTAAGAGGTCTCAATTTGTTCAAATACAAATTTGAACAAATTGAGACCTCTTAAGGTTTTTCGAGGGCTGATATTATCGAAGCCCTTTGATTATTTTGCCGAGGGTAGCCTTTTTTAACCGATTTTTAAAGAATTCGAAGCCTGTTTTTATTGCGGGATTCGGACGTCTCTCAGCTGTGTTAATTTCCTGTAGCCTTTGGGTATGCCTCTTGGGCTTATTTCCCGATAACACTTCGAACTTGTTCGAAGTGTTAGTCCCCGAGAATGATGGCCTTGGCCTATAAATCGATGGATTCCTCTTTGAGGTCTTATGGTTTCGAGTTTAGATAATTTGAATATGTTGATTTTCGACAGCAGTCCCCGAGCAGAGGGTCGATCGTTCGAGGTGTAATTGTACTTCGGCCCTTGAGCCATTTTTCATAAAAAATCATAAGTATGGAAATTGTAAAGTAGAAAAAATTTATTGAAGCACCGGATATTTGATAAGGAAAAGTACTTCTTTGAATAGTTCATACATGCATACATGTTTTGCCGTTGAGGCTCGACTGATCTATATGGACACGGTTCATTCGACCGTTTGGACCATTACAGAGTTTTCCTATCGAGACCCTTCTGTCATGAAGTATTTTTCCTTGAAACTAGATCATCCGAGGGTGATGCCCTCCTGTATTCAAGGTTGAATGTAAGGATACCTCGTATACTCTAAGTAAGCACGAATGATGGTTGCCTCGTTAAAAACCTTACTGGAAAAACCCATTTGGGATAAAAACCGGTTGAAGGGAAAAAGAGTGCAACGTGTGCTTTAGGGTCCTAATATCGTCCTGCTTTATGATAACTCCGATATTTTTGCTCGAACACCTGAAAACAAGTTAGCGTAAAATGTAAATGAAAAGGAAGGAGGTCATACCTTAACAGTAATATCACTTGAGGAGTGAGATGTTCAAATTGTTTGGTAGTTTCTCGTCGTTTATCGTGCCTAGCTTGTAGGACCCCTTTCCAACGATATCGAGGACTTGATAGGGTCCTTCCGAATTAGGTCTAAGTTTTCCTTCATTAGGGTCTCGAGTATTGATGGTGACTTTCCTCAAGACCAAGTCCCCGATTCTTAAGTGGCGAAGGTTGGTCCTTCGATTATAATACCTTTCGATTCGTTATTTTTGCGCGGCCATTCGGATGAGGGCGGCTTCTCATTTTTCATCTAATAGTTCGAGGCTAGTATTCATAGCCTCGTGATTTTATTCTTCCGTTATGTATCGAAATCTAGTGTTGGGTTCCCCGACTTCGACTGGAATCAAGGCTTCAGAGCCATATACTAAGGAGAACGGCGTTGCCCCCCACTGGACTTCGACGTTGTTCGATATGCCCAAAGGAATTCGGGTAGAATTTCTCTCCATTTTCCCTTGGTGTCGTTCAACCTTTTCTTCAGATTCTGAATGATGGTTTTGTTCGTCGATTTGGATTTTCCATTTCCGTTGGGATAATATGGTGTCGATAAGATTCTCTTTTTGTGATCTTCGAGAAACTTCATTACCTTGCTGCCGATGAATTACTTTCCATTATCACATACGATCTCGACAGGTATCCTGAATCGACATATGGTGTGATCCCAGATGAAGTTTATAACTTCTTTTTCTATGGGTTTCTCGAAGGCATGTACTTCAACCCATTTAGATAAATAGTCAGTCATAAATAAAATAAATTTAGCTTTACTTGGGGCCGATAGCAGAGGGCCGACGATATCCATACCTCATTTTATAAATGGCCATGGGGACAAGACCGAATTAAGTTGTACTCGGGGCTGGTGGATCTTTGGTGCGTGTCTTTGAAACTTATCACATTTTCGAACAAACTCCTTAGTGTCATTTTCCATTCTATCCCAATAATATCCTGCTCTGATGATTTTATGAACTAGCAATTCGGCACCGGAGTAGTTCCCACAAGTACCTTCATGAACTTCTCGTAGGACATAATCGGTGTACCCTAGTCTCAAACATGCTGCTAATGGTCCATCGAACGTCCTTCTGTACAATGTTCCATCTTTAGCCAATGTGAATCGAGCAACTTTTGTTCGTAGAGCCCTCGATTATTTAGGGTCCGATGGGAGATTTTCGTTTTTCAGTTATCCCAAGTTAAGCTTGTAGTGTTTATCTCAGCGTGACCTTCCTCGATTACAGATTTTGAGAGTTAAACAACAGTTCCGGAGCCGATTCCGTTGTCCTCGACTGATGATCCCAAATTTGCAGGGGCATCGACTTCACTGTTCTGCTCTCGAGGTACATGCTGCAAAGTCCATTATTTAGAGGGTTTAAAGTCACCTGCAGCTTTTCCAAATACCTTTGCATTCTATCCTCTCGAACCTCGAAGGTTTTGTTTACTTGGTTCACTACCAGCAGGGAATCCCATTTGGTTTCGATGACTTCCGCTCCCAAGCTTTTTGCTAGTTCGAGACCTACAATCATGGCCTCGTACTCGGCCTCATTGTTAGTCAACTTAGAAGTTTTGATGGATTATCTAATAGTATCGCTCGTGGGCGGCTTTAGATGATGCCTAGCCCGGACCCCTTCACATTCGAAGCGCCGTCTGTGAAAAGGGTCCACACCCCCGATGATGTACCCGATTTTAACAAAATTTCCTTTTCGACTTGGGGTACGAGGGTTGGCGTGAAATCGGCCATGAAGTCTAATAGATTTGAGACTTGATGGCCGTTCGGAGCTGATATTCGATATTGTACCCACTGAGTTCGACGGCCCATTTGGCCAATGGGCCCGACAGTTCGGGCTTATGCAAATCATTACGAAGGGGGTAAGTGGTTAATACACATATGGGGTGACATTGTAAATACGATTTTAGCTTCCTAGAGGCGCTTATTAGAGCAAGTGACAATTTCTCTAAGTGTGAATATCTAGTTTCTTCTTCTCCTAGAGTTCTACTTACGTAATAAACAGGAAATTGCGTACCTTGCTCTTCTCGAACTAGTACACCAGTTACCGTGATTTTTGAGACTGCCAAGTACAAGTAGAGTTTTTCATCTGCCTTTGGAGGATGGATCAATGGTGGGCTCGAGAGGCATCGTTTCAATTCTTCTAATGCCTGTTGGCATTCCGGCGTCCAGGCAAAATTGTTCTTCTTTTTGAGTAGAGAGAAGAACCTGTGGCTCCGATCCTACGATCTCGAGATGAATCTGCTTAAGGCAACTATCCGTCTCGTCAGCCTTTGTACGGATTTAACGTTGTACACAACAGTGATGTCTTCGATAGCCTTGATTTTATTGGGGTTGATCTCGATCCCTCGATTCGACACCATGAATCCAAGGAATTTGCCTGAATCGACTCTGAAAGCACATTTTTCGGGGTTGAGCTTCATGTTGTATTTCCTTAATATCTTGAACATTTTCTTGAAAATGTGTCAAATGGTCTTCTGCGTGCAGGGACTTAACTAGCATGTCATCAGTGTATACTTCCATCAACTTACCTATATGTTCTTCGAACATTTTATTTACTAGGCGTTGGTAGGTAGCTCCTGCGTTTTTTATCCCAAAGGGAATTGCGTTATAACAATATGTTCCATACTTGGTGATAAATGAAGTCTTTTCTTGGCCTCCGGGTTCATTTGAATTTGATTGTACCCGGAATAGGTGTCGATAAAACTAAAGATCTCGTGGCCGGCCGTGGCGTCGATCATGCGATCGATGTTAGGCAATGGAAAAGAATCTTTGGGGCATGCCTTGTTCAAATCCTTATAATATACACGCATCCTAAGTTTGTTCCCTTTTTTAGGGACTACTACTACATTGGCTAACCATTCGGGATATTTTACCTCCCGAATGGACCTTATTTTGAGAAGTTTAGTTACCTCGTCCTTGATGAATGCGTGCTTTACCTCGGACTAGGGCCTTTTTTTTTGCTTCACCGGCCTGAACTTTGGGTCCAGGCTAAATCGATGTGTTGTTATCTCTGGTGGGATCCCGTCATGTCTAAGTGGGACCAAGCAAAACAATCTATGTTATCGATAAAGAATTTAATAAGTTTTTTCCTGAGTTCGGGGTTTAACTCCGTCCCCAGGTATACCTTTCGCTCGGGCAGGTACTTGATCAATATAACCTGTTCCAGCTCTTCGACCGTTGATTTGATGGCATCGAATTCTTCGGGAACAATGAAGGTTCGAGGGGTCAAAAAATCTTCATCCTCTTCCCCCTCTATTTCCTGCTTCCCTAATTCAGTCGAGGCTGGTGGCTGTGATTGCTATTTGGCTTCCTGTTTCCCTTTGATGTCCGATCCTTCCGATGTTGACAGTGCTGATATCGGTATTACCTCATCGACCGCGAACATTTCCTTTACAGCATGCTGCTCCCCAAATACTTTTCTTACCCCATCCAACGTCGGGAACTTCATCATTTGGTGGAGAGTCGAAGGGACTGCCCTTATATTGTGAATCTAGGGCCTCCCGAGTAGGGCGTTGTACCTCATGTCGCCCTCGATTACGTGTAACTTGGTATCTTGGATAGTTCCGGCCACGTTCACTGGTAGGATGATCTCTCATGTAATTGTCTCGCTAGCCATATTGAAACTGTTCAAGACCCGATCTGCGGGCACAATTTGATCTTGTAGGCCGAGCTGCTCCGTGACCCTCGATCGGATGATATTTGCTAAGCTACCTGGATTCACTAAAACACGCTTAACTTGAACTTTATTTAATAAGATAGAAATTACCAGAACGTCATTGTGAGGTTGTGAAATTCCTTCTACTTCCTCGTCGTTGAATGAAACGATGCCTTCTGGCACATAATCTCGAGTCTATTTTTCCCTAGTAACCGATACTTTAGTGCGTTTGAATATGGGCCCTTTTGGAATATCGACCTCGCGGACGATCATATGGATTACATGTTGCGCCTCCTCCTGTTCATTTTTCCTGTTGGCGTCCCTTTCTCTGAAATGATTCTTGGCTCGATCGGTTAGGAACTCTCGAAGGTGGCCCTCATTGAATAGACGGGCTACCTCTTCTCTTAATTGCCTGCAATCCTCGTTCCTATGGCCATGCGTGCCATGATATTTGCACATCAAATTGGGGTTTCTTTGGGAAGGATCGGTCTGTATGGGCCTGGGCCATCTAGTATCTTTGACTCTTCTGATCGCCGATACAATGCCAGATGCGTCGATACTAAAATTATATTCCGACGAGGTGCCTCTGTAGGATCAGCATATTTATCAAAACCACTTTTTCTCATAAGTCCGCGAGAATTCTCTCCTCGATCACTTCTTCGATCCTTTCAGGCAGAATTGCGTTCCGGGCCGTTGTTCTTACGATCTGCGATTTACGGTTGGTATCGATCTTTGTTCAATTGTGGCTCCCTGTCGACATCCCTCTGATTTTTAGCTACTGATCTGTTTGGGTACACTGAACCGTAAAGAGTTCCTAATTGGTCATCCTCGACCCTGATCTTCGATTGGTACCGATTATGTACATCGGCCCAAGTCACTGCTGGATACATGATCAAATTTTGCTTCAGCTGACGTGATGTTATCGAACTTCATTCATTCAATCTATGAGTAAAAGCTTGAACAGCCAATCATCCGTGACCGGTGGCAACTCCATGCGTTCCATTTGAAATCGGGATACAAACTCCCTCAGCATTTCATTTTCCTTCTATTTTACTTTGAAAATGTCTGATTTCCTTGTCGCAACCTTTATGGCCCCGGCATGTGCCTTTACGAAAGAGTCTGCTAACATGACAAATGAGTCAATGGAATTTGGCGGTAGATTATGGTACCAAATCATTTCCCCATTCGATAGTGTCTCTCCGAACTTCTTCAATAAAACAGATTCGATCTCATCGTCTTCCAAATTGTTATCTTTGACGGAACATGTATAGGAGGTGACACGCTCGTTGGGATCGGTGGTCCCATTGTACTTAGGCATATCCAACGTACGAAATTTTTTTGGGATGGGCTTTAGAGCTGCACTTGGGGGAAATGACTTCTGTACAAATTTTTTCGAATCCATTCCTTTCAAAATCGGCGGTGCTCCGTGTATCTGGTCAATTCAGGAGTTGTATCTTTTCACTTTCTTATCATTAGATTCAGTTTTCTTTTCTCCCGACTCAATTCTTTTGGTGAGCTCCTCGAACATTTTTATTATTGCAGGATCGCTCCCCGATTCATTATTATTCGACCTCTCTGGTATTGGCTCGGCACGACGCATGGCTTCTGATTCGACCCCACTCGAGGTTCTATGTTGATTTTGTAGCTGTGTAATAACGGTTTGCTGAGCCTGTAGCATTTCGATTATTACCTGGAGACTAACTCCTCCATCTCCTCTTCCTTATGCACCTTGGCTACCAGATCGAACTTCCTGCGTACACTCCCTTCGGGGTCTGTGCCAATGTCTACATTTAAAGCAACGTGCGAACCGACATCGACTGGGTTGGAAACCGGTGCTCCCCCGAGATCAGCTTGTGGCACCTCGACTCCTGAAGCAATTACATTGTCGTTTTCCCCGTGGAATCCAAGGCCATTGTCACCATGTGTGGGTGCGTTTTGTGAGTTTGACATGTTTTAACCTGAAAGCAAAAACACTTGACAAGACAAGCGTGAAATAGTGTGTGTTATCGGAATCAGTATTGAACAATCACTATTATCTTTATCTCCACGATGGGTGCCAAACTTTTTACCTTAAAATTTGGATAACAATTAATTTATATTGTGGTTTTAAGGATATGTGATTTCGTCTAATACCACTTGATAAACGAGAAGACAAATAGAAAATTAGACTGTAAAATAAATCAAACCAGTATATAAGCTAAGCCTCGATCTCGAACCAAAGTAACCTCGAGGTGATGTAGTATGAATAATGAAGAATAAAACAACGCAAATGAATAGTAAGTAAAGTAGCAAGCAAGAAAGAAATGATTGTATATATTTTTCTCAGTGAGCAATGATGATTACAAATGAATGGAATTCCTCTTTATATAATAGAGGAGTCCTAATTAAGGCACACTTCTAATTACAATAGAAAATCATATTAACAACTGATTAAATGCCATAGATTGATCCGTTCTGAGATTCATGCCACGACCCTCGACCAATCGTGGATATCTCGCCCTTTCCGTTATAAAGCTATGCCGATGTTACTCGGAGTCTGTCTCTTTCCGGCCTCGATTGATGTCGACCTCGATTTATGTATTTAAAAGTTATATACATTTGATTCAGCCGATGCCTTAGTATGTGTGAAATTATCAATCTAAATTCTGCAGTAAGTTTTATGTGACTTTTGAAACTTAAGTGTCAATTTTTCACCTTTTAGAAAGTCTGAGAGCCTAAGTTTCAATCCTAAAACTAGTTTGACTTAGCTAATGAGTCATTTGTATGCATTCGTTCAATATTCAATCGATTTGTCATAGTTAATCTTTACCCGAACATAAAACTATTTATGTTTTTTGAATTCGCGTTCGATGAGTTTTAAAATACTGCTACTAATTAACAATGATTAGAAGCGTTAGATCAAAATATCTTAAGTTGGTATTAATATCTCTGAGGTATTTTACAAATTTTTTATTCAAAACGTAAAACTCTTCAATTGGAACATTTGTATGTTTGATCCTCAATTTCACAACAGGATAGAGAAGGAAAAGATGTAATAGATATTGTGAACGTAAATTCACAGTAAGAAATACTTCCCCGCATATTACTAAACTAGAAAACTTAGTAGAATTTTTAAATCTCACGTACAAATTATTGTCACGTCAGAAGAAAAAGTGGAAAAAGGGTTGCATTGATAAGTTTTAACAGATAACTTTATGAAATAATAGTCATCCATAGTGTAAAAAGATTTGTTAATATATATATATATATATATATATATGGAAAATAAGACTCCACACTTCTCTTTGGCCAAAATACTACTCTTGTTTATTACTCCAGACGTTTCTAATGCACCGATTCATGAACTAATTTTTTTCATATTCCTCAATAATGGCCCCCAACACTCTCATTTATGACCCAAAAAAATAATAATAGTAAAGAGAATCTTATATCTTTGGGATTTCACCATGAATGAGAATGCAACAGTTTAAAATGTTAAAACAAATGAATATTCCTCACTTTAGTTCTGTTTTTTAGTACTATATTAGAATCTTCTTTTACTTGACGTTAATTCAGTTGTTGCTCCTATTCTTCTCGGCTACAAAATACATATATGTTATGTCACCCAAACATAGAAAAGGATCTGAATATGGCAATTGTTAAAATGTACGCTATTGAAGCAAACATGTAATTCAGGCATCACATACATGTAAATTAGACAATAATATAATTATAAGATTAGAAGTATTAACCTCTTCAAATCATTGCACAGGTCCTTCATAGAGCAAGAATCTAGGGCTGCAATCTTATGCTACGATCCTAGTAAGATTTTGAACGGAATTATTTTGAATGGGCAAGAACAATGCAACTCTGAAAATTGAGCTATTGGGTGAAAAATGTCTTCCTTATGTAGACTCCAATGAGGGCTCCAAAAACGTGTGGATTCTGCTTGTACAAGTAGAATCTTACTCTAACTCTACATAATGATTTTTCTCCCAAGTCACTTTTTATCCAAGTCAGTCCAGGTTATTACTAGGTATAGCAGGGACCACGGAAATAAAAGGCTACCAATTCGAAAATTTGAAAATTTGAATGAATTAATCCTACTATAATTAATTGCAGTTTATTCCGCTAAAAAACTGCTATTGAACTCCTCAATATGAATTTCGAAAATTCACTAACACTTATTTTAACTCCCTATGTTAAGATCACAAATGCCAGTTAATTAAATTAAATAACTGACAATTTAATTTAATTAACTAATTAATCCTTTGTAATTCCGCTTAAACTATTTCACGTGACGGATATAAAATTCACCGTTAGGGTTTTCACATGAAAACATATAAGCTTACATAACATCAAACTCAAAATCGAGTCATGGATTCTATCAATTAATTATTTTTTCACAAATGTTACTCGTTATTGTCCAATCTATTAGGCAAACACGAACTCTAAATAGAGTTGTACCTTTTGATAAATCAAAACAATAAACAAATCACATTGATCATAATAATTATATCAACTAATTATTATTTCACAAATATTACTCGTTATTGTCCAATCTATTAGGCATACATTAACTCTGAATAGAGTTGTATCTTTTGATAAATCAAAACAATAAACAAATTACATTTGATCATAATAATTATATCAAGATTAGGAGTATAAGCTCATGTAATGAATTAGAGAAAATGTTTTATATATATTCAGTACAAAAATATCTTTTCTCTACTTGGTCAGTTCAATATACACTAAGTATACTAGCACAAGAAGCCGGAGTAAAACCACTCCCATAATCAAGAAAAATTATACTATAATCTTGTGCTACAATCATCAAGATATTTTGTCCAATAATATCTTCGATTGTGAACATAGTTTATTAGTTATGAGAACCGAAAATTTAATCTTCTGTGCATGATCTAAGACTCCATACACTAAATTGTCTACTACATAACTAAAGGAAACACATGTAACAAATGATCTATTTAAATTAGTACTTTACTATCATGGCCCAAAACTCTAATCCTGTCGTGATGAGGCCTATTGATGGTACTAGGCAAGCCGACTTTTCAAAATACTCCAATATTTCATAAAGTACTATTTTAAAAATACTCCGATACATAGTTCATAAATAGCCATAAGGCTCGTTGCAGCGTGCAACCCGATCCATAATCCATAAATAGCCATAAGGCTTGTTGCGGCTTGCAACTCGATCCATAAATAATAAATAGCCATAAGGCTCGTTGCGGCATGCAACCCGATCCATATACCTCACACAACTCACATCTCTCTTAGCCACTAACCTCTCCAGCCTCTCGGACTTACAGAAATCATACAATTAAGCCAAACAGAGATAATAACAAATATTAACAAGAAATAAGAGGGAGCGAAGATATGACACACAAGTAAGACTGTGACTGAGTACAAGACAACAATTAGCAGTCAATTCAACAAGTATACCATCGCTGCAGGTCCCAACAGTGATATCATATGGCCTAAGCATGGTTTCTAACATGAATGACAATCAGTTGCTAGAAAAAACAAGGGAACATGTAAGCAACAATACGCTATCTGACTTTACAGTCTCACAGGACGGACCAAGTCACAATTCCTCACGGTGCACGCTCACACGCCCATCACCTAGCATGTGCGTCACCTCCCACAATCACATCATACCAAATTTATCGGGTTTCATACCCTCAAGACCAGATTTAAGACTGTTACTTAACTCAACTGCGTAAAAATCCTACTCTGAAATGACTTTGCCCCTCGAATCGGACTCCAAATGCCCTGAATCTAGCCACAAACAGTACGAGATAACCAATATAGGCTAAAGGGATCAATTCCACAAGAAAATTACTAAATTATAGCCCAAAATCCAAAATCAGCTCAAACTCGCCTCCCAAGCCCACGTCTCGAAATCCGACAAAAGTCATAAAACCTGAAGCCCATTCACTCACGAGCCTAACTCTACCAAATTTACTCAAATCCGATAACAAAATCCTATTCAATACCTCAAAATCCTAACTCAAGAGTTCTTCCTAATTAGATGATAAAATTAAAGATGTAATCATGAGATTTAACCAAAACCAAGTAAGAATCACTTACCCCAATCAACTTCACGAAAATCCCTTCAAGAATCGCGCAAATCTGTGATCTCTAGCTCAAAATATGAAAAATGGGTTCAAACCCTCGTTTTTGAAATTAATATTGTTTGCCCAGATTTTCTTCTTCGCGAAAGCGACCGTTCTCTCGCGTTCGCGTAGGCCAACTCAAACTGCCTCCCAGATTATCTCATCGCGAACGTGAAGCTTTACAAACTCAACTCATTGCGAACACGGCACATACCTCGTGATTGCGTAGACCAAAGACCTGGGGTCCCCATCTGCCTCACTTCTCTTCCCGAACGCGACACCACTCCCGCAATTACGATGCACATGCATACCACAACTTCGCGTTCGCGTTTGCATCCTCTTCTTTGCGAACGCAAAGAACAAAATCTTCCCAGCTCACCTTAACCCTTCGCGAACACGTAAGACGAAATAAGAAAAATGCACTAGTAGATATCAGCATCAACCAAAGTCCAAAAATGATCCGTTAACCACCCGAAACTCACCCGAGGCCATCGGGACCTCAACCAAACATACATCAAGTCCCAAAACACCATAAGAACTTAGTAGAATCCTCAAACCACCTCAAATAACATCAAAAACATGAATTACACACAAATTCAAGCCTAATGAACTTTGAAATTTCCAAATTCTAGAAACGACGCCGAACCCTATCAAATCACGTCCGATTGACCTCAAATTTTGCACACAAGTCATAAATAACACCACAAACCTACTCCAACTTCCAAAAATCAAATCCGACCCCGATATCAAAATTTTCACTGCCGGTCAAATTCACCAAAATTCTCACTTTCACCAATTCAAACCTAATTCCACTATGGACCTCCAAATCACATCCCGGATGCGCTCCTAAGTCCAAAATCACCTAACAGAGCTAACTGGACCATCAAAATTCAAATCCGAGGTTGTTTACACACAAGTTGACATTCGGTCTACTTTTCCAACTTAAGCTTTTAATTAAGGGACTAAGTGTCTCAATTCACTCCGAAATCACTGCGGACCTGAATCAACTACCCCGATAAGTTATAATACAGTTGTAGAACAGAAAATAATTAGAAAATGGGAGAACGAAGCTATAACTCTCGAAAAGACCGGCCAGGTCGTTACATTTATTGAATTGAATAAATTAAAATAAACAAGTGTTCCATAAAAAGTAAAATACAATACTATATCTAAACCACATGGTTAATAGTATATCCCAAAAAATAGTTCCAAGAATAATGGAGAACAAAATAGAGTGCTTGAGGAGTTCACTTAATTTTTATCTGGCCATATATATAGTTACAACATGGGGAATATCTACATATAATATTTGCCACTTTACTTTCGTACTTTTACTGATTTCAATGGTATCCACATGTGTTACCTACATACTTCAAATGAGCAAAGTGGATCAATAACCTATATTACTCGGACTCTTCAAAAATGTTGTTGGGTACGTGTGGATCCTCCAAATTTAATGCATTTTTGGAGGATCCGACACGTGTGCGGCAATACTTTTGGAGAGTCCGAGCAATATAGTCAATAATACTGAGTATGTCCCCAAAAATTTTCCTTTCTTCGTTCCCTTCTCTTTACATGTATGTTTATAACTACCATATGTACTTTTATAAGTAAAAATACGAACTTATGCCAATGAGGTTGTATCCATTACATGTTTATGTAATCGATTAATTGTAGTTAGGAGTGACAAACGTGCGGGTCGGATTGGATATGGTTTGGGTCGAAAACGGGTAATGAAAAAATGGATATATTATCCGACCTGACCCATATTTAATACAGATAAATAACGAGTTAACTGGCAGATAATATGGGTAATGTCACGACCCAAATTCCCAACTCTCGGGCCCGTGATGGCGCCTAACACCATACCTGCTAGGCAAGCCAATGTTAGAATTTAGCTAACCACATTCTTTTACAAATTTATTTAAACATAAGTAACCAGTTTAGAATGAATGCGAAATCTATTACTATTCAACAAATGATTTCAATAATAATTAAGTAACGAAACGAAACTACGAAACTAATGCTAACATTGAACTACCCAGGGTCTGTGTCACAATTCACGAACTACTAAGAATACTACAAGTATATGGCTGAAAGATATCTCTGTTTTAAATGAATTAAAACGACAATTTAATTAATAAATGGAAGACTCCAGGAATTTGCGGACGCCAGCAGATCTACCTCGTATCTCCGTGTGAATGCTCAACTACTGCTCAAAGAATCTGCTCTGACCGGAACCTGGATCTGCACAAAAAATGCAGAGTGCAGTATCAGTACAACCGACCCCATGTACTGTTAAGTGCCGAGCCTAACTTTAACGAAGTAATGACGAGGCTACAGCGGGACATTTATAACATAATCTGGAAACAATGTATAATTGTTGGTTGATTTCCCAGTGCACACGCAAGTGTACGTGGTCGACAAGTAATATAGGAA